>JAUTXX010090024.1:0-16797 GCA_032273605.1 Panulirus laevicauda
GCAAGAAATTCATGCACTTAGGAAAAAGGTAGAAAACAAGCGGAATGTAATTGCTAATCCTTGTGAACGTCGGAAAGTGGATGGAAAAAAAAGAAGACTGAAAAATAATTCACTGATAAATACTGACAAACCATCCTTGCTTTGGGGGAGCGGAAATGTGGACATGAGGAAAGAGATAACCCGTAGGTGGTAACTCGAGTGAAATATGTGATGGAGCAATTTGTGAATGAGAGAATAAGGTTAGTTTCAGTTGTGAATAGGGAAAATGGAAGACTACAAATTAAGTATCCTTTCATGGAATGTAGATAGCTTACGTAGTAGGACCACAGATGTGCATGCTTATGCGCTGTTGAACAAGGTGGATGTTGCACCTCTACAGGAAACGGGCACAGAGGTTGGTCGTTTAATGAAGTTGCGAGGTTATCAATGTCTCTGTTTACCAGGTGATAAAAGAAATAATACAAGAGGACTGTTAACTTATGTTTGGAAAAATGCGCTGGTTGAATCGGTATTAGCTAATAAGCTGAATGAGGTTGAAAGTTTGTGTGTTAAAAGTCTACCTCCAAGGGAGATCTTTGTGTATTGTTAATATTGTACATCCTCAAAAGTTTGGATATTGATAATATGCCTGAGTGCTTATTTATTGATGCCAGTGTTTTGGTTGGTGACTAATGCTAGACATGAAGACCCGGGGACTATAGGACCCAGCAACATTAACAGAAGATGGTTACATTTCTTGGAGTAGCATGCTGATATTGAAATATTGGGAAATCATGAGCCTACCTACATACGTGTTTGAAGGTTGGATTATGCAGTATCTTTTAATACAGGTGAAATAAAAGCAAGTGTTGAGATAGTGAAGGATTTGCTTAGTGATCACTTTTGCATTACGAATTAATGTATACGTTAACAAAATGCAGGAGCCAATTAAGCGAAAAATTTATTGGTTGGCGGAAAACAACAGAGGAACTGATCATTTGTAGAGGACTGCTACACATTATGAACCCATGGATGTTGATAGCTTTTGCGATGATTTATTACATGTCACTGATTCTGTTATGACGAAAAATAAGCGTGGTAATAAGAGAAATGATTACTGGGGAACGGAATATGTACATTAAAGACAAATTTGTTCAGGGCTGGAGTAAACTCCTTAGAAAGGTACATTAAGAATGGAGTGTAAATCCAAATGACTATGAAAAGGAAGCATTAAAAGAAACTGTCAGAATGGGCACTGAAGTAAAGCAAGAGGCAAGAAGCAAATACTGAGCAGTTTTTTTTCTTTTGGGAGAATTGCTAAAGGCAAGAACTTAGGTGATATATGGAAGTGAATAAAGTTCGAGGTGTTAGAAGCAAGGACGACAGTAATGGGGAAAGCTAGTCAACTTAGTAGGAAATGGGCTGGAACAGCTAGTTTTACCGAGTTACCTCCGAATGTGCAAACCTCGTTACAAAGTAAGAGTAGGTGTAGGAGAGTGCAGTTAGTGTACACTGGAGGACGATACATGTGTTCCTACAATGAGTGGTGAGTTAGTATATGCGGTTAAAAAGAAGTCTACGGCACCTGATGATGACAGAATGTAGGATATCATTAAACTGTCTGGCTGGTTTTAAAGAGGGGTCTCTTTTAAACTAGTTTAACATGTCTTATAATGGAGGTTGCATCCCCCTTCAGTGGAAGAAAGCAGTAACTGCACCAGTACCAAAGAACAATGGAGATTTTCGTCTGCTGTCCTTGACTTCTTGTTTTAGTCAAATGATGGAAAGAATAGTTTTAAGCAGATTGTTGTATAACTGGAGGGTCTCTTAGCGCCTAGTTTACATAGATTTATCAAAGGGAGAAGTACTGCTGTGTTGTATAGTGTTTGAATATCGGCGAGGCTACATGTAGGATGTTTGTAGATTTAAAAGGGGCCTTTGACAAGGCAAATTAGAAAGTCATACGTGAGGAACTAGTTAATTTAGGGGTTTCTGGGAAGTTGCTGAAATGGATTGTTGATTGTCTGAGTAACAAACAGAATGGCTAGTTTGGTTCAGGGGCTGGTATTCAGAAGAAAGAGAAATGGAGCTGGGGAAACACAAGGTGTTTTCATATCTACTCATTTCAATATATTGATGAACACGATAGCTAGCTACAAACTCCCTGGACAGACACAGGTTGTCATATATGCTGATGACATTATCTTACAATGTAAGGATAGGAGAAATATGCTATAGGCTTTAGATGTACTGAGTAAAGTCTGCTGTAGTATGGGTTTTGTAATTAATGAGGGAAAAACTAATTATCAGGTTAGAAATTATGTACAAAATCTATTTTTGAATGGATTAAGGTTATAAAAGGCCGATGTGTACAAATACCTTGGGATGCACATAGGGCATAAGTCCAACAGTAAATGATGAGAGAGGCATTACCTGCAGAATGCATGTAAAGGACATATAATACCATTAAGAGCTCCCATTCTCACAATGTGCAGTAAGGCTATTCAAAAGCATGAAGTTATTCAAAATGAAGCCAAGAGGTTGTCAACTGAATACTAGAACTGAAATAATGAGAATGGAGTTGGATCTACTGAGTATAAAACACAGAGTACAGGAACTGTACACAGTTTGCACCATCAAGAGAGATAATAAGTTGTCCCGTGCAATAATGTTTTTAAATGAAAGACCAAATGTTGACTAGGTACAAATATACAGACACTATAATGTTATTATGGAGTAAATAGATAATGTATTTCACTACAAACTTATCTGAGATTCAAGCCGTGGGAGGACTGACGCACTGCTGTAGATATCTTACCGCTTGATGGGAAGAAAATGGTTGGCATTCGTTATTTACAAAATGTCTTTTTAGGAAAAAAAAATTTCCCCAAACGAAATGTTGAACATACATTTAGAGATGGATCATTGTTAGGTAACGGTGAAACTGGATGGGGTGTTTTCACTTGAGATTTTTTGTTATCAACCAATGGCATGTAAATGTAAGTTTGTCAAAGAATGAGTAACGACACATCCACACTGGCTGAACTTCATGCGGATCGTGAAGGACTTCAGGTTATTATTGAGTTGGGTAAAAATGTATATATTTTGGTTGACAGTAAAAGTGCACTTGAAGCCTTGCAGAGTAAGAATCCATGTGACTTTCATATTGTTAATATTTGTAAACGGCTGGAATGTACTGTGCAGTTTGTATGTATTCCATCACATGTGGGGAGTAAGTTGATTGAAATGACTGACAAATTAGCCAAAAAGCTACATACAGATATCATTAGCAATGAAAGTTGAGAACAATAAAGAAGGAAATGGAAAGAAAAAGAAAAAAATGGGAACATCCAAGAAGTGATTGTCATAGGCAGAGATTTTACAGCATTATTTTTATATTCTACAAAAACACTAATGAAACCTACGGAACTAACTTACCATCTGTTGATTTTGTCATAATGAGACTAAGGATGGGTCAATCTTGCCAACTGTCATATGATGGATGCATATGCACTACGGCATTACGTAATAAAATGTGGAAAAATCCAACCATATAGGAACAAATAACTTCTCTAAAGGAAAATTTGTTTTGGTTAATTGATAATGGAAAGATTAAAATTTTGCTCCAAGGGATGACTTTATTATTAAGATTACAGTATTTCACATGTCAAAACCAGTTGTATCTTAATTTCATTACTGCATGTCCAAACGAATTGTATTTCAATTATATTACTGTAAAAATATTCAATGGATAAGGTAAGTCTTGTAGTGTACTAATGATATTTACATCCTTTGTAAGACCAATGAATTGATACCAAATTGTTTTTTATACTTTTGTTTATGATACATTTTGACGATATGATATATCCAAACATGCTTAGAATCTAAATTTCTATGAAGTTTGGTTTTATCCCCATAGCTATTATGGTGATATTAACAGTTATTTTCACTTGCATGGGTTTGTTTACATTATGTGTGTGTTTCATACAAGCTCCAAGTTAAAAGTGCTCGGACTCTATAGAACTAATTGGGAGTATGGATCTCGAACTACAATAAGTGAACATTAGAAAGGATTATCTCAACTGCACAAGATAAGTTTGAGGAAACGAGAGGAAGGTGGTAGTGAGTGGTGAGAGGATGATGGTCAGAAGGATGAACAGGTATTGCAGTAGTTGTGTCGTGAGAAGGAATAATTTTTGGCCAGGTCGTCGTAGACAAGGCTCTGCCGACAGCCCTCGTCTCCTAAACATCAACAGTTAGTATCAATATCAGACCAGTTTCTTTTCTTTTTTTTTTTTAGTTGTTAGGAAGTTCTCTTCCATTGGTAATTTTGTAGTTTACTAACACCACCTTTCTAGGTGATAGAAATCCACAACATTTTCAGGAATGCACCATTACAACGTGTAGAGGTGATAGGCAAGTTCTGGATTCTTTTTTTTTGTGTGTATCACCTGTAACCCCTTAATTTTTTTTTATAGAATTGGTAGGGCTTTGAGGCAGAAGGAAACCTGTTTGGTAAAAACACCCAGGGCTTTGAGGCAGATGGAAACCTGTTTGGTAAAAACACCCATAATCAACATTTGACAGTTTGTGATATTTTCATAACACTTTTGTTGAATTTCTGCAAATATAAATGAACTGAAGGGACGCCCAGTGTCATTTCACGTTTGTGCTATGTACAAGGACATTAGGAACTTGACAGTCCTGCGGATGGCTGACCAAAATATTTATTTAACGTTTGTTCAGATTTTAAAAAAGCAAATGATGCTGTACTATGATAAGGAAACCTGCCTGAAGAGTGTAAAAATACCTATTAGTGTTTAATACTTAATCATTCCAGTTACTTTCGCCATGCCTTGTAACATTTGAATCCGATTTAATCAGTTTTGTATATACATTGGATGAATTCAGATGTCTTCTTAAGTTCTTGACCTTGATTTAGTGTTTATGAGATCTTTTCTAAACAGGATCAAATTATTATCTCTTTTGTCCTCGGAACTCACTGTTTACATTACCAATCAAATAAGAGAACTAGGTGGAGGTAGTTGGAGTACTCATCTTTTTTCATAGGACTGCATAGTGATATTGAAATCTTCACAAGTGCAGTCTGTGATGTTACAAGTGCATATTATTTGATTCCCTACATTTGCAATATAATAGTATTATTTGACACCACATTTTCATTACCCCTCATGATCTTACCATTGTAGATTTAATGTTGGAAGATAGTTTTCAAGGGCAGTAAGAAAATATTCCTTTCTTTTACATTTCTTTCACTAGTAACAAAGATTCCATTCAAGAAAAGTTATCACACCCATAAAAGTAGTGCTTTTCTTATAGGCTTTTTGTTTCATCATGCATGATATAATCCCACAAATATGTCAGAGGGTTTTGTCTTAATTTAGCCCTGCATCACTATTTTAATCAAGAATAAATGTAATTGGTATCATTAAGAGAGTATTTGAATCCAAAGGTGCAAATGACATTTGCATGTGTGTGTTAGATGCTTTTTGGTGGTCAGGCAATTCAGATACCACCCATGGTATATGCACCACAAAGTCTTAGGGCTAATTAACTCCATGAAATAGATATGGATTATTATGGTTTATTTTGTTCTTCAGTATCAAGTACGATACAGTATTTTACTGAAGCTGTCATTTTCTAATTCACATTGGCCCAGTGGATAAAAAGTCAAATTGTATAATGCGTTGCACTAGAATCATGATTAGTTGCCATTAGCCACTAATAGTAAACCTAATAATCTAATCAAACCTAACCTAACCAAAGTTAATTTAGTCAAACTTAAGCCACCTTGAACTAACTGAGCATAACATAGCTTAGTGTAGCCAAGCCTAGCTGAGCCAAATCAAACCTAATCTTACCTATCCCCACCTAACTTACCAAACAGAGGGTAGGGGACAAACTTTCAGTTGGGGGTTAAAGTCTTTGTAAATATTGGGGAAAACTGTCAGTTTGGGCCACATTGATGGCTGCCTACCTCTCCTGATTGATGAAGTACAAATACACACTTTAAATTAATTTTTCCCTGCCGAGATGATATGAAAACTAGAAATACATGAGTCTCTATCCCCCTGTCTTAATGTGCAGAGCTTTGAAGTGGAGTTCAAACACTGAAAAAACTTGGGTGAATTTAGTTATGTGCATCTCGATATACCTTAACAGGTAACGTACAAATGTTCTCCAACTTTATTGCCAAGGATACAGTTCAGTAGCATTGAGAAGAAAATTGTGGATTCGACCTCTGATATTATGGGGTATTTTCTTCAAAAAGAGGATTGTACCAAATATCAAGAAAAGATATGGGTTCTCCTTTATAGGGAGAGACATTGGAGGAAATAGTATTCCACAGTCTTTTGTTATTCTGATTGTAAGCCATCCCTGGATAGATAGAGTTATAGCAGTGGTTGACAGTTTCATGAGCATATCCAGACTGATTAAGGTTATTGCATGATGACATTGAAAGTATTATCATTTTATCAAATATGAGGACATGCTCTTTAATTGCGCTAACTACCTTGAGTCCACATCAAGGGCAGGCCGTAATTGGAAAATAGAAAGGATTATAAACCGGTACAAGAAAAGACAAGGGAAAGTATTTATGAATTTTTGAGAAAGTGGAAGACCTGTCTTTTGAAATGTGCCAGGTCATAGTTACTGTGAAAGACATGAGAGGGTAGAAAGTCCCAGAGCTTCGACTTGTTGGGAATGAAACAAGTATCAAAATGGCCCACCTTTGAGTTGCCAATAGCTGTACAATAATCACATGATGCAGCAGCTTGCTGAGTAATGTGTGGTCTAGTTAGTGGTGGGGGCACATAAGGAGCCAGCTCTCTGGAGCAAAAACCAAATTAACACCTATAGAAGAGGGAAAGTGAATCAACATTGTGGCATTGGGCAAGGGGGTCAAGTTTTGAAGTTATCTTGGGATAGTCTATAAGTCGGACCACTTTTTACTCAACTCTGTCAAGTAAGGATGCAGAGCTAGGAGCACCCCAAATGTGAGAGCAGTACTCCATACAAGGATGAATCAGTCCCTTGTATAAACGGAGCAGCTGTTCATAAGAGAAGAAGTTTTGATATCTAAACAGGACACCCAGTTTCTTAGAGGCAGACTTGGCTATTCCTGTAATGGGGGGTTTTCAAGAAAGAGTGGATCTTACATAATGCCAAGGATGTTCGTTAAGTCAAGAGGTGGAATTACAGAACCGTCAAAGGAGAGACGAGAGTTGTGAGGAGTTTTCGATAGAGAAATGGGTAGAAATTGGGTCTTGGAGGCATTACACTTTACAAGATTGGAAAAACTTCATTAAAACTTTCAAAGCAGTAGAGGGAACATGTGTGCCGGTGCATAGTAGATGGTCTGTTTCTAAAACGAACATGAATTGGTGAAATAAAGTGCCTGTTGCTGAAGAAAGTAGCCCATTAGAAACTCAACATTATAGAGTAAGTTATGTAGATTTGTTTAGAGAAAGTAAGAGTTATATGACAAAGTTAATATCAATATTAAGTGCAGGTTGCTGAAAATACAAAGTAAGACCTAAGGAGTTTTACATTTTTGTTAGAAGCAGGAGAGTCATTACCCAGTCATTTGGTCCATTTATTATGGAAGACAGTAACTTGGTTCAAGATGATGAAGTCATGGCAAAAATTTTAAATGACTTTTTTGCATTATTATGATCTAAGACAGAGCCCATATCTCAAATTCAGTTTTATCAATAAGAGAGGACATTCTTCAGCAAGTTGACATAAAAGCTTAAGATATACCATCAGCAATAATTAAATGAAAATAAATGAAATGGCAGACCCTGATGAATTTTATCTGAGGACAGTGAAAGGGGAGGAAAACGTGATCATTGATTCCTTGACCCTTCTTTCCAGTAAGTCATTTGCTATGGGAAAAGTATCAACTTGATTGAAGTTTGCCAATGTAACATCAGTGTTCAAAAATGGTAATGAGTCACTGCTTGGAAATTATTGTCCAATTAGCTTAATGTATGAAGTCGGAAAATTTATAGAAACCATCATTCAAGATAGAATTATAAACCATGAAGAAGACCCTCTCTTCATAAAAGATTCTTAGCATGGTGTTTGATGAATCTTTCATTTCTGGAAAATTTGCTTGATTTCTTTTATTTATAACAAAAGTAAAGCCATTGATGTCATCTGTCAAGATTTTCAAAATGCATTCAATAAGGAGCCACATCAAAGGTTACTAACAAAGTTTAAGTCACATGGCACTGAGAGGGTTGTACTTCAGTGGATAGGAGATTGGTTGACTGGCCATGCACAAAGAATTGTGATTAATGTTCAAGCCTCAGAATGGTTATACATGACATGTGGAGGGCTACAAGGATCTTGGGATCAGTTCTCTTTTTCATGTATTGATGGCATTGCTAATGGGCTGCATTGCAAGATATCAAAATTTGTTGATGATACAAAACTGGGAAATAAATCTTTGGATGACCTTGAATGTCTACAGCTTCAATTTTGATATCAATAAGTGTAGAGTTTTACACATCAGTAGCAAAAACAAAAAGGCAAGTGTCACTGCGAATTCTGTTGAACTCCAAAAGGTAAATGAGGAAAAAAGTTAGGCATAATAATCTCTGGTGGCTTAAAACCAGGTAAGCATTGCACAGAATCAGTGAAATGTGCGAAGAAAATTCTTGGATCTTTAGGTAGGGCCTTCGAATTTAAGGCCAGGGAAAATCATATTTACTCTACATTTCAATGGTTCATCCCCATTTTGAATATTGTGTTCAGATTTGGTTACATTACCTAAAAAAAGACAAAGAATGGAGAAAGTGCAGCGTTGAGCTGCTAAGATGATTCCCAGGATGAGAAACAAATCCTATAAGAGTAGATCAAACAACATGAATCAGTTTAGCTTAGTAAAGAGAAGTCTAAAAGGTGATCTAATGCAAGAACTCAAAATTATCAAAAGCTTTGATAATCTTGATCAGTCAAGTTACTTTAAGACTTCATTTATCTGATTTCACTCATGATTGTAGATACAAACTCATGGGCAAATACGTAACCTCTAATGAGTGAAGGTTCTGGGAATGATGAAGAAAGTGCGGGTGTGATTAGTGCATATAGTATACAATATCACTAGAGCCACTGTAAGGGGGAAGGCTACTAATTGTGACAGCCCTGTGTAGTCACAAGGTACTCTTGTACTATTGTTAGCTAGTAAGGAGCAGTTCATCATATTGTAAGAATAATGTAAGGAATTGGCGCTTGAAATCACCCATGGCCTGTATCATGAATATAGCTGTAGGTTAATTATAGAGATTAAATTGTTAAACCCATAAGGGATGTCCTCATTTATAGCAGTTCCCCTATAGGATTAAACCAAGTGCAAAAGTTTACTATTTACGGTACTCAAACACAAACATACAGTGTTACAGTTTCAAATAATGACGCCATGAAAATATATTGAGTGTGGAAAAGTCACAAAGTGACATAGTGAAGTAATTAACCAGGGAAACTGAAATATTCGCCAGTTATTTCGAGTCACGCAGTACACAGACAAGACTCGGTGAGTATCCTGTCTCCATAGAAACAGTTACCCAGCCGGGGGAGGGCATAGCATTCAACATCCACTAGATCCCGGTAAGTCTGGTTGGGTCGAGCACCTGTTTGGGTAGAACACCTGTAGGGCAACAGTCTGGGTCCCAGCTGGGAAGACTTTTAAGGATGTGCTTGTGGCGTGCTTGACCCAGCTATTGAGTGAAATGCGAGTATGGACTGACCTGACAAGGAGAATGAGGGTTCATTGCTAGGCCATGGACACACATGCCCAGAGACCCTACTGCAGTCCAGTTACTCAGAATCCAGCTAAGAACATGTGTTACAAACTGAACCATTAGGTGAACTGTTAGCACCAGATAACAAGAAATTCTTTGCAATTGTGAAAAAGGATGTTTAGTTACTATTAGCATTTGTGTTAGGATGCATGCCACATTATTTTACATATTGTTAGTAGCCTTAGGTATTTAAGCAGTTGTTTAGGATGCAAGCCATATTATTTCTGATGCTGTGAGTAACCTTAGATGTTAAGATATCCCAGTGACTGCATACACAGAGACATCTCTGTCAGGTTATGGGGATTTATGTAATTTTATTTAGGTATTAAATGTAAGAAGGGTATTGGGTTTTCCTTAGCCCACAGGAAAGTGAGTAGTCAAAGTATGCTTGGCAGTCCATTGACCTAGTTTGGTCATTAATGTCTTAATTAAGGGGTTTTACTTAAATCATGGCTATGGACCTCCATGGTAATCTCTTCTGAACATCATCAGCTGTCAAATCATAATCGCTTATGTTAATGTTACAATTATGTGTATTTGATTGGAGATTTAATGATATTTCTTATGGCAAAGGAGTTACAGTTGATAACTGAATTGGCACTATCAAGTCAATGCAGTGGTCATAATTTTTAACTTGATTAAACAAAGCATTTGATTTTTGTCATGTTCTTATACTATGTTTATATTGCTTAAGTTTAACATAAAGATCTTTACCAGTCTGCCCAACATATTACAAGTTTTGCATGGTATTGTGTAAACACAGCCCACTGAATTTTCTGATGAGTTCCTGATTAAGATATTCTTTAAAGTATTGTTATTGCTGAAGGCTGCATTTATATTGAAGGATTTAAGCAACCTGGGAAGTAATGTAAAATTGTCACTAAAAGGGAGAACTAAAAGATCCTTGGTGTCAGGGAGAGGTTTGGGTTAACAATAAGATGATTTCTTTGCCAACTTTGGGGATTTATCAATGAAAGATCTAGGATACTTTGACTTGGATTCATTAGAATATATGGTGGGTTTTATGTATATGCTAAACTTAAACATGTTTCTAACCCTATGGGTCATGCAATCTAAAAATGGTACAATAGTTATTTTCCTCTTCCACAGTAAAGTTGATAGAAGGTACTAATAAAAAGAGAAATGTTTGTAGATTTTTGTTTATTGGCCAAAAACAAAGAACATCATCTACATACCTAAACCAGATTGCCTTAGAGGGTGAGATATCCCTTAGTAATTTTGTTTCAAAGAATTCCATGGAAAGATCACTTAATACAGGTGAAAGACAGTTACCCATCACCATACCCAATTCCTGAGCATAATATTCTCCATTAAATTGAAATACACAACAGTCTTTTATACACAACTTTATCAATTCAGTAAAAACATAGGAATTATCAAAATGGTTATTTTCTCTGTTAAGCTCACGAGTGGGTAAGATATCAAATTCTATCATGAACAATGTAGATTTAGTTAACAAGCTTAATGATATCCATGGTGATTTTGATTTCAAACTGGCAAGTTTTTACATTTCATCCTTGTTCACAAAAGTTCCAGTTGATGACCTCTTAGGATATTTGATTGATGTCTTGGATAATAATGACTTACCTGTTTTAAATTATAAATCTTTCTTATGTTCTCTAATTTTCTCAGTATTATTCTACCATTAGGTGGGTATTCAAAGACAATTATCAAAAATTATCCATTTTATTTTAATCCAGCTTTTGCCTATGCAGAGGCATCATCAGGAATATACAGAAAATAGAAAACTTCATCACAGAACTTGGATGTTGAGTATGAAACAAACAAAATGTATTTATAAACACTTTGAAAAAACCAGAGTACATAGTACATAAAAAGTAAGGGAAAACACTAAAAGCAGTACAAATTATTTTGTATTGCTTTAAGTGTTTTCCCTTACTTGATTGCCATTTCTCACTTTAATGGGGTAGTCCCTGGAACAGATGAAGTATGGCTGCATCTGCTCACATCTATCCCCTAGATGTCATGTGTAATGCACAGAAACCACACCTCGCTATCCACAACCAGGTTTCACTAACCTTTGTATGGTTTACCCCATATGCTTCACTTGCTGTGGTTCAGTCCATTGACAGCATGTGACCCCTGATTACCATCATTCCAATTCGCTCTATCTCGTGTGCACCTTTCAACCTCCTGCATGTTTAGGCTATGATGGCTCAAAATCTTCTTCACTTCATCCTTCCATCTCCATTTTGTGATGTAAGTTTGAATGGAGAAAAATTAGAGGAAGTGAAATGTTTCAGATACCTGGGAGTGAGCATGGCAGCAAATGGAACCATGGAAGCAGAAGTCAGTCATAGAGTGGGTGAAGGGGTAAAGGTTCTGGAAGCACTGAGGATTGTGTGGAAAGAGTGATCATTATCTGGGAGGGCAAAAGTGGGTATGTTTGAAGGTATAGGAGTCTCAGCATAATCTTGTGGATGCTAGGCATGGGCTATTGATAACCCTTTGGAGGAGGTTGGGACTGTTAGAAATGAAATATTTGAGTACATTGTCTGATGTGAGTTGGTTTGATTGAGTTAGTAATTAAAATGTAAAAGAGAATTGTGGTAATAAAAAGAGCATGGTTGAGAAAGCTGAAGAGTGTGCTAAAATGGTGTGGATATATGGAGAGAATGATTATGGAAAGTTTGACAGTGAGGATGCATGTGTCAGAAGTTGATGGTGCAAGGGGAGCAGGGAGACCAAAGTGGAGAGGGAAGGATTGAATGAAAAATATTTTGAGCGATCAGGGCTTGAACATGCAGGAGAGTGAAATGTATGCACATTGTTCCATGGTACAATTTACCACCACATCCATTCCCAGGTATCTAAAGCACTTCACTTCCAAATTTTCTCCAAATTTACTTGCAACTCAGTTAAAATGTTCCTCAACCTGCTAAACCTAAAGACCTTGCTATTATTCACATTTACTCTGAACTTCCTCCTTTCACACAGTCTTCCAGAGTCAGTCACCATCTTTTGTAGTTTTTCATGCAAATCCAGCCATCATGACATCACATACCCCTGCCACAGACCATCCTTTTCTTGTAACCACTCACCCTCCTCTCTTCCTACTTATACATGTGCCTTACACCCTTGATAAAAACTTTCATTACTTCTAGTAGCTTCCTTCCACAACATATATTCTGAAGACCTTCTACAAGGCATCTCTGTCAACTCTATATCTTTTCTCTAGATCCATACATACCACATATAAAACCTGTTTCTCTAGGTATTTCCCACACTTTCTGTAAAGCAGACATCTGATCCATGCATCTTCTACCACTACTGAAACCATACTGATCCTCCCCAGTCTAATGCACTCAGTCCACTCCTTCATCCACTCAAACACTACTTTCCTGTACACTTACCAGTTACAATTAACAGATTTATACCTCTATAAAATGAACACTCATCTTTATCCTAGTTATGTTTATACAGTGGCACTATGCATTCATTCTACCAGTCCTCAGGCACATCACCATGATGCATGAATATATTGATAATCCTAACTAACCAATCAAAAAACAATTACCTCTCTTAAGAAATTCAAATGTGATATGTATTCCAACTCCCTTGTCACATTTCTTCTTACACAAATATTTCACCACCTCTCATCTCTTTGGCAAACCATTTTTCATTACTCACTTCACACATCTTCCCATCCTAAACACCCTACCTCTACCATCCTATCATCATATGCATTCAACAATCCTTCAAATACTTACTCCATCTCTTGACCTCATCCCAACCTTGTAACCAGTTTCCTGTTTGCCCCTTTCACTGTGTTTCCATTTTTTTGTTCTCTTGTTTTTCTATTAAACTCCTTCCAAGTCTTATCCTCCCTGATGATTAATGTTAATCACTCACCCCACTTCCCATTTGCCCTCATTTTCAACCCCTGCATTTTCCTCTTGACTTATTGCTACTTTCTCATGTACATTTCCCAATCATTTGCATTCCTTCCTTGTAAGTCCTGCCCATACACCTCCCTTTTCTCTTTTCACTAGCAACTTCATTTCATCATCCCTCCACTCACTACCCTTCCATGTACTACACACTTCCTATCCCTATGCCAGCAATGCTTCCTTCAATATCTTTCTTTCCTCACCCATTCCCTTTGCCTCATATACTTTCACTTTTTGCCATTCTACATCCAATCTCTCCTGGCATTTCTTCACACACATCATTTTTCCAAGCTCACTTATTTTCACTATCCTCTTTTCATTGATGTTGTTTCTTCTATTTCTGAAAACCTGTAGAATCTTCACTCTTGCCTTCACCGGTTAATGGTGAGACATCCCACCAATTGCCCCTTTCATCACATTCACATCTCTTCTGCATGCCTTTCAGCTAGTGTGTTATCCAGTAATACCTACTTACCATTTTCCTCTTTCACCCATGTAAACTATGTATGCCCCTCTTTTTAAACCAGGCATTTCTAGTCACCAGCCCTTTTTCAGCACACAACTCCACAAGCTTCTCACCATTCATATTCACCTCACTGAATACCCTGTCTCCCAATTATACCCAATAGGTGTTTTTTTTTTTTTTTATTTTCTAACAGCAATTCTGCAAAAACTTGGACTTCCTGTTTGTTTGTTTTTTCTTCTTTCCCTGCAACCACACCAGCAAAGGATTTGAGCGTACTAATTGCCACATAGAAGAGGCCACAATTACAGGTTGAACCCTCTTTCATCCGGCACCCTTGGGGCCTGGCCATTCCCAGACCACAGATGATACCGGAAAACAGATATTGACCCCCTAAGGGAACCGCTTATGTAAACATATACCTGACCCCTAGACTGCCAGCTCATTCCATATACAAATTGCTGTGTTATCAAAGGTAGAACAAAGCTTGAAATAGGAAATAATACTGCCAATAAATCTTTCAAACAAGGTTTTTATTGTTACATCAGTTTACATCAAAAGTATCCCCAGATGAAGACTCCTCAATATCTTGGCCAAGGGTTTTTTGTGGCATATGATGCCAATACAAGGCAGATTTTTAGCATTATACACTTGTTCTGGGGCAAAGCTTTCTGCTGCCACTAACTGTGCAAATTCATCGTCAAACTTTGTTGCAGCTTTGCGATAAGTAGTTAATGTAATGAATGACCATAGGTCAGTATTAGGCTTTAGTTGACTTTTGTTATTATTGTTGTTATATTGTTATCGTCAAGGCAGCCAGCCTGTACTGCATCAGTGCCAGCCAGGAAGCCAGCTCGTACACTTTTTCACCTAGTACATATTGCTCTTGGTTGTGTGATAGAGACTTGGGAGTTTTTATGGATTCTTTTAATACGACGTCACACTTTAAGCTTCCATGGCAGCACTACGTCTTTTTCTGTATACACATTTTGGCACCTTGTCGCTGATAACAGTGCCACCCGGGTTTCAGATCCACAAACTAATTGTGGCAAAATGTGCCAGACCATGGGAGTTGCTGGACCACAGAGTGCCGGATTAAGAGGTACTGTACAACCTGAACTAAAATTAGTTCCTCATGGCACTGACAAACCTGTAAGAGCTGTCTCCCACATGGTTATGGTTGAGCTCTTCTCCTTTAACAATACATGTGTTGCCTGAGTCACTATTCATTGCTTATTGTACCATGCAACCCATTTTTTTTATTTCATTGCAGCATACATTCTGAGAATATCCATAATTCTTCATTATTCATTGTCGTTATTTTGTTATACTGTCTCTGATTCTCAGTACTATTATTTATGAGAGGAAATTGAATAAACTGATGATATATACACATTGCAGCAGTGCCAGCGCAGGGGATAACATGCTCACATGGATGGTCTGGCATCACACTTCTAGTCAATCCAACATCATCAGGATTACTAGCGCAAAGCACAAGATGTTTCTTGAGAACTGACCACATATTGAAGTACATTACTTTTTGCTCTTCTGCATATAATGCAATTCTACCTAACAAAGTCAAGTCACCTAGTAACAGGTATGACAAAATTTTTGCCTCCTTAAGCATTTCTTTTTCTTTACTAATGCCTTATGAATAGAAGAAACTTATCTGACATTTTGGGCTGTGATTGTTATATTGTGGTTTGTACGTATCACTGACACATTGCGGGCAGTGCCTTTCTAACAAGATATGGGAAGACAGCTGCTTTTACTGTGATGTGGAAGACATTCCCCATCACTGGCCTTGGGGAGTTTAGATATTGTCCTTTAAAAAATAGATATCAAGTGAAGGAAGTAGTGAAGGTCCTATTTTTATGTAGCTAACTTTTCTGATGTTTCCAGTGATGATGAGGCAAAGGACATAGGATATGAAGTTATACACTTAAATGGTGAAGAATTTCCTTTAGAAGAGGGAGAATTTTTTGATACTCCATATCATCGAGACAGAAAGATTCAGCTGAAAGATGTGGGCAGAAAAGTAAGATAATTGATTATCTTTAGTGTTTATTAGTTTTGCTTTTATTAGTGAATAATGTTTGTTGTTTCAATCTCCTTGAAGCAACTGACTATCTATGATCTACACTTTTTCATTAATGTTTAAGGTGTAAACTTCCATTAACTGGGATGGCAAGTATCCTAACAGAGTGGCTGTCTTTGCTTTAAAGACTTTGAAGTGGTGACTTTTTTGTTGCAAAATCTCTATTCCATATTGCTTTAACACGGTATACTGAATCCCGCTTCCTCAGTACCATCACCCTCATGACATAATAATCATATATGATCATGACCTGGTGCCTACCTTAAGAGCTTACACCAGACCATCTCATAATTTCAGGTAGTAGCGCCAATTTTATGGAAGGTAGACAGTAGCAAGTCAGTTTGTCAGTCGATGATTATTTCTTTGACAGTTTGCTTCAAATGGAAGGGGTAGTATACAACTTCATCCTCATCTTTTATCATCCCATTGTGGGGTTTACAAAAAAAAAAAACACTTTTTATTTTTATTAAACTTTGTCGCTGTCTCCTGCATTCA
>JAUTXX010090134.1:0-22911 GCA_032273605.1 Panulirus laevicauda
CTGCATCACATGATTACAGGGTGGTCACAGGAAACTCAAAAAGGGCTGTTTTGAAGCTTTGAAACCATTTACCCCTTTCCCAGTAATTATGACCTGGCACTGTTGAAAAGTCAGGTTTTGCACTCCCTCTAAATTCTGTAAATACTTATCCTTGTCTCTTCTTTTTTCCTTTCACTATCCTCATTATATTTCAATCACAGCCTGGCCTTGATGTGGACTTTTGTCTGTGACTGGAGTAGCCAACAATAAAAAAAAATTTGGCAGGGTGTTATGATGTGATTTTGAGGTTGTCTGCATATAAAACAACTTTCATGAAGAGGTTTGCCTGAAGTAATCAAAGATCATGAAGGAGGAGACATAAGAGAGTTGGGAGAAAAATGCTCTTTGAGAACTCCACTGTAGAGTTTGAGAGTTTCAGAGGTAAAGCCACTGTGAGTAACTGGCATGGTGGCTGGCTATAAAATAAGCCAACCACTTTTTGCATCTGCTATGACAGGTAGTGTCACATATTTTTTTGGGATGTAACACATCCCAAAAAAAAATGCTTTGCTGATATCTCCTGTCACCAGGACTGTTCAGGAGGGAGGTTATGGTTGTCTGAATCCATCTATAAATGTCATGTAAGCTCGGAGACTAGTGTGTCTAGGCTAAATCATGCTGCATGGATAAGAGTTTTTGTGTGCAAGTTTTGTTCGTGTCAACTATGGATCATTACTTTCACAGAGCATGGATACTGAGGACTGAAGTGATGTACAGTGGTTAGAAAAGGTGGCTTGGATAATTCTAGGATTGGTATTATGTTGGCAAGTCTCTAGATATTAGGGATTTTCTTGTGAAGCCAGTGAAGATATCTGTAAGTGTTTAGATTGCAAATGGGCCATAGCATTTTAGGTGAAAACTCAACATGTTATCAAGGCCTGTTGCCGTTAAGTTCTTTGATGTTTTAATTGCATTGTTTGTATCAGAAGGAATGAAAGGTGGGATATTTCTGAATAGATTTTGCATATGGTTTTGATGCCTTTCCTGTTTAAGGTTTGTCTGTGGCTGATTTATGAGTAGTTTCCCATGTCTGTGTGTTCTTTGGGAGAAGACATTATGGACGAGGCTAAGTTGTTCCATAAAGAACTTAAATTATAACATGAGCGTGACTATAGAGAAGGATGGCTTCAAAGATTCATGGAATTTCCACAAATAAAGTGTGAGGAGAAAAGCGGTCTGCAAACCACGAAGGAGCTGCCAAGTGTGTGGACGAATTTGGGAAACTCATAACAGACGAGCAACACAGTCCTGAGCATGTGTAAAATGCAGATGAAACTGCATTATTCTGGCAATGCATGCCTAGGAAAACACTAACGACAGAAGACGAAGAAGACCCCACAGGATTCAAATCTTAGGGTGCTTAAACATTTAATATTTGTTTAATTTATATTTCTAACAGTCCATGGTATACTATAGACACATGGGAGATGTATAATCAGTGGGTTAAAGGTGTGTTAATGAATTATTATTATGTGACCACAGTCAGTCCAGCAAAATGGTTAATCCAGCAAGGCTTTGGAACCAAGAGAGCCGGAAAATTGGTGGTGTACCCGTACTAGTGTTATTTAAAGTGTGGATCTGCTTTCTGATTTCTACTGAGGGTAAGTGGTTGCCATAAGCTGGTTTCTTTGCTTTATGAGGTGTGTAACTTGTGGGGAGAAATTTTGGTTATATTTCTTTCTGAGTCCTTGAGATATGTGCTTTTTGCTGGCTTGGCTGGATATAATGATGTATGAGACTGCAAGATCTAAGGATGAGAAGCGATCCATACTGAAGTTTTTGAACTTTGTTTCTATGTACTAAGAAGACTGGCCAGTTTGCTTTCCTGTAGTTTGTGTGAGTTTCTTTTGAGTATCTGTTGTGTGGGTGGGCTAGATGGAGCGTTATCAGGATGAACAAGTGGTCAAATGAAAGTTCATGAAGTGTGCTCCAGTTGGTCCTTGTGTGTAGTTCTGGTGTGCAGAATGTAATGTCTAGTTGCTGTAAGTGGTGGGTTATGAATCTGGTTGCACAGGTTAAGGATACTGAAAGATTACAGTTGGCTTATGAGTAATTCACCTTGTGTTACCATGGGTGTGTATATGTTAAGCCAAGTGGAATGGTGGGCATTGTAAATCTCCAGAGATAGGCATGTGGAATGCTGGGTGAGATTCTGCAGTGGGGAGTGTATCTGTAGAGGTATAAAGAGGATTGATTATGTTGTGGTTGGTACGGCAAAGTATTATATTCATGGGCTGTATTTTTAAAGTGTTATCATTGTCTGCGAGGTGTTTTGTGGTGTCATTAGTGTCGGTCAAAGGTATGATGTGAAGGATGAGTGTCTTGTGTCATAATCCTTGTGTGGATCAGGTGTTTGCTTTAAAGAATAATGGTGTGAAGGATGAATGTTTTAAGTCCTCCTCTTTGTGTGGGTCAAGTGTTTGCTTGAAAGAATGTGTGAGAAATACTTAGGAGAAACAGAGTGATTAGTATAAGGCACTTGTGGATCTGGAGAAAGCTATGAGTGTTAATGGAGTAGTCTTATGAAAAGCCTTAAGAATATATGGTGTGAGAGGAAAGCTGCAAGAAGCAGAGAAATTCTTTTCAAGGGTGTAACGCATGTGTTCAAGTAGGAAGAGAGGAAAGCGAATGGTTCCAAGTGAAAGTTGGTCTGAGGCAGGGATATCTGATGTCACCATGGTTGTTTGATTTGTTTATGGATGGTGCAGTGAGGAAAGTAAATGTGTGAGTCTTGTATAGAGGAGCAAGTATGCAGTCTGTACAGGATGGGAGGTCCTTGGAAGCAAGTCAATTGTTGTTTGCTGATGATACAGCACTAGTGGCAGATTCAAGTGAGAAACCACAGAAGTTGGTGACTGAGGCTGGAAGAAGGCGTGAAAGGAAGGTGTTGAGAGTGAATGTGAAAAAAAGCAAAACTAGGTTTAATATGAAAGGAAGGTGTTGAGAGCCTATGTAAATAAAAGCAAAATTAAGTTTAGCACAGCTGAGGGAACAGGCTAGTTGGGGTGCATTTGAATGGACAAAAACTAGAGGACGTGAGGTGTTTTAGGACCAGGGAGTGGACATGGCCCTGAATAGAACCACAGAAGTGTATATGAGTCATAGGGTAAGTGAGAGGCAAAGGTTCTGGGAGTACTAAAGAATATGGGAAGAGAGACCATTATCTGGGAGGGTAAAAATGGATGTTTGAAACTAGAGTAGTCCCAATAATATGGATGCAAGGCATGGGCCATGGAGGAGGCTGTGCAGAGGGTGGATGAGTTGAAATCAAAATGTCTGAGAACAATATGTGATGTGAGGTGTTTCGATTGAATCAGAAATAAAAGGGCAAGAGAGGTGTGGGAGTAAAAAGTTGTGGCTGAAAGAGCTGAAGAGGGTGTGTTAAATTTAAAATGGTTTGGATATATAGAGAGAATGAGTGAGGAAAAGTTGACAAAGAGGATAATTGTGTCAGAAAAGGAGAGAACAAAGAGAACGGAGACTAAAGTTGAAGATGAAGGATAAAGAAAAAAATATTTTGAGTCAATGGGACCTGAACATGCAGGAGGGTGAAAAGTGTGCACAGGATGGGGCAAACTGGGATGATGTATACAGGGTTATACATGCTGTCAATGGACTGACATGGGGCATATGATGTGGCTGGGGGTAAACCATGGAAAGGCCTGTGGGGCCTCGTTGTGAATAAAGAGCCGTGGTTTTGGTGTATTACACATGACAGAGAAAGGATTTGAGCAAATGTGGCCTTCATCTGTTCCTGGTGCTATCTGGCTACAGCAGGAAATGGTCATCAAGTATTAAAGAATATATATATATATAAAGGAACCTCATGATTTACACTTGTTACATTCTTGAAATTGGTCTTGTGAATCAAGAGCATGTAAATCAAATAATTTAGGTAATTGTGATTAGGAGGTTTCTTAACTAATTCGACAGTGCCAAATATCATACTAGTGAAACACTACAGTAGATGCACCTGGAAGTATTAAATAATATACTATACACACTGCACAAAGAATTCTGTATATAAAAACAGAAAATAACAAACTTAACTGCAACACACATTTTCTGCTGTTCCTGAATTGCTTACTGATGCTGATGGAGAGGGAGGAGATGAGTGAAGTTCCTCTGGAAAGGGGTTATCTGTTTTAACTGATGTAGATGTGGAAAATGGTGGTGATGGTCAAGCAAGTTCAGTTATTATGTCACTAGCTGTTGACAGCTGGTCCTCCTTACAAGAGTCCTTTTTCTTCAAAAAGAAATCTAGTGTTGTATGTTTAGCTTTCACTGCCTTTTTGTGGTGCATGTCTAGCTTTCACTGCCTTTTTGTGGTGGATTTCTTTAGAGCATGGGATGTCAGCTAGGACTGCTGGTATTCTGTCCGCAAACAGTCACAAATAACATTTGACATCACTTACTTGCACAACTCATTAGGGGCTTTGTGCTAGCCCTACCTTTTAGCAAAGTGGTAGAAGCAACAGACAGAAGTATTAAGCAGAAATGTCTCTAACAGGAACGTTAAGTAGAAACATTAGGTAGAAGTAGCAAGTAGGAGCATTAGCTGGAAACATAAAGTAGAAGGCTATAACATTAGGCAGGAATATTACATAGACACTTCAGGTAGAAGTAGTTGGTAGGATCTTTAAGTAAAAGCCTCTCAAAACACTGCGCTAGTCACTCTCTACCAGTGGCCTGTTAAGGGTGAGGCAATAAAGGCTAAGAAGCGGCACTGAGTTCAACAGTTATGGAGACTCTTTTGCCATGGCCACCCTCTTCAAGGGGTTACCAAAGGGAATGGGCATCAGAGATACAGAGATATACTCAGCTATAGATATGGTAATTTTGGGCAATCTTTGAACTCCAATCTGTGTTTGGGTCATCCCTGTTAAATACAGTGAGAGCAAGGTCAGTGTGATGAAATCCTTCAGCTAACCTCTTGCTTGTGAGGGAATGCATTTGCTTGACCTCCCCTTTTTCTGCTACCAGCTTCTGGTATTCCTTCACCACTGAAAATCTTCAGTTGAGATCTCTCCCTTATGCAATTCTAGTATCTCCTCCACATCACCCTTCTCATACTCATCAAAGCCAACTTTCTTGTCATTTCACGTGTGCACGCATTCTTGATACTTTGCTGTTTATATGAAAGCCTTGGAATCCATGAGCAAACTAAGAGCTAAGCTTCTACCACACTCTGTTCATACAAACACAGTTGACTACCTTCCAGACCTCACTGACAATCATGCTGGCATCCTGATGGTGAAGGACTTCCACAATTCCTTCACAGTCATCTGGTCATTCTCTGTAGCCTCCATGAGCTGCTTTGCAAATGTTCTCAGTAAAAAGCAGGCCCTGAAAGTAAATATCATCCCTTGGTCCATTGGCTGGATTAGAGATGTAGTGTTGGGCAGAAAAATAAATCTACTTTGATGTTCTCACTAAGTCCTGTATTAAACGTTGAGGGAAAGGGGCATTACTGATAAGGAGAATCTTGAAACTTATGCTCTTAGCACATTACTCCTTCAGCTCTACATGGAGCTCTGCAGCAAAGTTATAACAGGAAACTTTGCCTATTATCAACCCCTTTAGATTAAAATAATAATATACAAGCAAATATTGCTTCATATATCACTTAAATAGGGCCCTTAGATTTTCTGAATGGTATATCACTAATGGTTTAAGCTTGCAGTTACCTTTGGCATTGCCCCCTTGAGGAAGCATGAGGTGATCCTTAGTAGCTCTGAATCCTGATGTAATCTTCTCTTCACAGGAAATGTACATTCTTGAAGGCATTCTCTTCCAAAATAATCTGGTCTTGTCCACGTAAAAAATCTGCTTAGGAAAATAAGTGCCTTCCTCAGTACTTGTACTGAGGGTTCACGGAAAATTTTCTGAAGCAATGACATTAGCAAAAGTAGCCCCACCAGTCATCTCGATGATGTGGTAGTTGTGGCATTTCCTTACATTCGTGACCCAACCAGAGCTTGCTTAAAATGTTTTTGCTGCTCCTTCTTCTGTGGCTAAGTCATCATACCCCAAATCTTTGCTTGTATTTCTAGCATGTAGATGGGAACATTTTCATGATTGGTCTTCAGTCCATGTGCTTAACATTCATTCCATTCTTTTCTACTCCTGATCTTCAGGAATATGAGGTGTTAAATGCACTAAATGATGTGCCACTCTTAGCACTCTCCTTGATCTTTACTGCACTATCATAAATGGTATGTAAAGTGAATTCACTAAGTCCAAGGATACACTTAACATCAGCTGTTTGTTCACTTCTCTTATACTGTTTGAGTACAACCATTTTAACTACACTAGTGGCAGCCTTAACCTCTCTTGGTACCACAGGTACCAAGAGAGCTTAAAAGATGCTTTGGAGGTATGATGTGAGAGGCAAAACGTGCAATATTAAGTACACTGCAGCTCAAAATACTGTGTGTATGTGCACTTCTCACATGGAGCTAGTAAAGCCACACCAATGCATTGCCAGCTCAATAATGATTGCGTTATTCCAGGTTTAAGCCACTGTAAATCAAAAAAGATGAAAATGGATCATGCATTTTATTCTAAAAAAAGGTGTAAATAAAAAATAATGTGCACTGAGAGATCCCTGAATATAAATAAATCTGCTCACACACATCCTTTAGATATCATATGTAATGCATCGAAGCCACTGACTTAAGCCACTGTTAATTAAAAAACAAGTAAATGGATCATGGATGTTATCTTAAAAATGGTTTAATTAAAAAAAAAAAATCAAACTGACAGGTCCCTGTATATAAAACATCTGCTCACACCTATTCTTTAGGTGTTATGTGTAATGCATCAAAACTGCAGCTCTCTGCCCACAACCAGTCCCCATAGACCTTTCCCTGGTTTATTCCACATTCCACATGTCCTAGTTCAGTCCACTGACAGTACATCAACCCCAGTATGCCACACTGTTCCAATTCACTCTATCCCAAGCATGCCCTTCACCCTCCTGCATGTTAAAGCACTAATTCCTCAAAATCTTTTTTACTCCATACTTCCATCTCCAATATGGTCTCCCCGTTCCTTCCACATCTCACGCATATATCCTCTTTGTCAACCTTTACACATTTATTCTTTCTGTATGTCCAAACCATTTCAGCACACCCTCTTCTGCTCTCTCAACCACATTCTTTTTATTCCCATACATCTCTCATACATTATTACATGACAGCTAGAGACTGAGTGTGAACGAATGGGGCCTTTGTTGTCTTTTCCTTGCGCTACCTCGCACACATGAGGGGGGAGGGGGTTGTTATTCCATGTGTGGCGGGGTGGCGATGGGAATGAATAAAGGCATATATATGTGTGTGTGTGTGTGTGAATATTCATTTTGAATTATACTACAGGATCTGGTGCCTGGCAGAAATGGAAGTATGAGATGCATATCCAGGAGGGCCAAAAGATCATCTACCGTAGAAATATCACTGATATTTCATATCAAGCTTCTAACCTCAGGCCTGGAACATTTTATATAGTTAAGGTACCTTTTTGTTGTACTGTTGATATGAAGATAACTTTTCTTTGTTCTTTAATAACTTAGTGTTTATTGTAGACTGGCAGTGGTTGGTAACCCACACTCCTTTATGGAGACTGCAGCACTTCCTATACTTTACTCAGAATATCTAGAATCCCATTAAAGAAAGTTTAATATTGAAATAACAAATGAAGTATATTGATAACATCTGATAACTCCCTCTTAGATATATGTACAGGTTTCCTTCTACATTACCAATGTAGTTCCATTTGATTTTGCTTGTAAGGGATTTACTTTTTATAGATATGATTCATTCAAGCCATGCATAAATTTGTCATTACAAATCACAATGTATGTGTTTGTTTGTCTCCTAGTGGACATCTGATGTTTCAAATTGCTAATGATTGATTGCAGCTTTAGAGACATTAACTGGTCTGCTTATTTTGAAAAAATGCTTACTTTGTACTTCGGGTTGGCAAAAATCCCCTGACTGTGGCTTTCAGTTTTATTACTTATGTGATGATATAGATGAAGCTCTTGCTACACAAATCCTGATCCGATTTTAAGCAGCTCATTATAATTCTAGGTGCGAGCATACTCTGTTGGAGGCAGTGGGCCTTGGAGCCGTGAGTTTCGAGGACGTACACTTGACAGTACAGAATTGGCTCCAAAGTTAGTTTGGGCCATTGATAGAGAGATTCTCCTTACTAATCTGGCAGGAAGTGAAAGCTCAGTTTTGATTTCTCAGGAAACGTTATTGGTAAGGATGTATATTTTTTGAAGTACATTTGAAGTGAATTACTCAAGAAATACTAAAGATGTTATTTGCATTTATTCAGATTTGCATGAAATTTGTTGACAGAAGTTTATCTTTCAGACAGAGTTAAATGATGGAAAAATTGCAGATCTTGCATTTTTTCGTGATGCTTTGGTAATGGCAGTGAATAATCAAAGCGTTTTTGTAATGAACACCACAACATCTCTATTCACTAAGTTGCCAAATACACATGGTGTTCTGTCTGTTGCTGTAGACTGGCTAACACAGCGATTATTTTGGGCAAATCCTCATCGGCAAATGGTAAGTTTTTGTGGAAGTGATTGTTTTGTTTTAGATAGTGCAGCAATGCCCATCATTTTGAAATGAATATATCACGTTGCTCTGAAAAAAGTTTATTGCATCTTTGATTCTTTATCTCTATTTGAGCTTTACCAGTTGATAATAAGGGATGTAGATAGATATAGAGGTATAGATTGACAGACAATTCAGTATGAAGATATCTTGTAATTGACTCGGTAACAGGCTTGACAGTTAAATATTTAGTTACCTTTCGAAAGTATGAATGTTTCTTTCTAGAATTATTTGGAGTCATTGATGCTGATTATTTAAAAGCTGGACACTAATTGTATGGAGAGGGTTTTATGGTTACTTTATATTGTCATTGTAAATTCCATACATACAGCTGTATAAGAAATTATTTTTCATTTCGTTACTGATACAGCTCGAATAGTAAATTGTAATTGCTTAAAGGTACCTCATTTTACCCATGTAATAGTGTTAGATGTAGTTCACCTGCTTAGGGGTACTGTAGCTTACCCATTGGCTAATATCTATCCAGAATACTCAGCAAGACCATTTCCAGTGGAAAATTTTTGAAGCTAAAACATAGTACTTGTATTATGCCCCAAAACTTACAGAGTCTAAAGGATTTTTCTCCTTGAAATTGTGCATGAAAATTTGAATTTAGTATTATTATTCATTGTCTTCACCAAGCATGATCTTATTCCATTTTCACTGTAATTTACATTGAAGCAGCTACTTTCTGTATGTCGTTATTTATATACCTCATTGATTAATTTATCTGTATGATATTTAATTTCTACATATATTCTTTCTGTTTCATTAACAGATTGGTTGGACAAGTATGAATGGATCATCACAAGGCCCTTTAAATGTGGTGACAGCTGCCAGGGAAGTGCGGGTAGATGCCTTGCATGGCCAGCTCTTCTGGACAACACCTCATGCACTAATTATGTCATCTCTTGCTGGTCGCAATGTTACAACCATCCACCAGGAGGGGATTTTTAGTGGAAAGCAAGGTACAGAGTACTGTATTGTTAACTCATATCATCAGTATATGCAGTGATACCCTGTCGTAATGGACTTTCACGTATAGGAATTCATTTTTTAACATCTTTTGGGCCCCATCAGACTGAGCTTTGGATCAAATTAAGAATTCTGTGAAAGTCCATTACATCGCAAATTTAGTCTGGTAAGGTAAGGACCCATCAAACTGAGTTTGGAATGTAATGGAATAGTCCTTTAATTCCCAGCTTTAACCCAGAACTGGGAATCAAGAGAACGTGACGGTATGTTTCGCATAACCTCGTTTGACATTTATCTCTATTTTGTTCAAGTATTATGTTTGCTCTGCATATATACACAGTTTTACACTAAGATAAAACAGATTGCTGATGCAGTAGTATACTTGTGCCTTACACATACAAAGATAATTTGAGTAGAAATTTCTAGATGAAACAAGACATACCAGTTTAAGCACACACTTGGTCAAGACATAAGCAAACTTGGTGCCATGTTGTCTTTATGATTTTTGTGGTACAGAGGCCTGTCTTTTTATATTACAGTATGGTAAATAAGAGTGTTATCAGTGGTGCACATGTTAAAAGGTCCAGGAAAGATATCAGCATTGTTGTAAAGCATAAAATTATTGAGTGTCATGAGTCTAGGGAGAACAGCTCATGCCTCATGTGTGCTCTGTTTCTGACCAGGAAGTGTTTTGAGTGACCAGAGATCTATCTATGGCACTATTTCTTTCTGTTTCATAGTCGTTTTTGCTGCTCCCTGAACATCTGCAGCCACAGGAATGTGACCCACAGCGTAGATATTGATTAGTGCGCCAAGGTTACTGAACTGTATGCACATTGAAGATGTGAATTTCAAATATTCTTCAAAAAAAATTTGGGATATAAAAGAATTTTTGCCTGTTCCACATTTGTTCCATTAGAATAGGGTTTCATTGCATGTACTTCTTTCATAGTATTTGATGTTTACATTATACATAGGTAGAGCTGTTACTTGCATTTGTGCTGAGATTTGTATTTTAATTTATTTGTTTATTTATTTATTCATTTTAATGCCGTTACCAGCATTAGCAAGATAGTGTCAGGAACAGACAAGGAAAGGCCACATCTGCTTAGATCCATTCTCCGGCTGTCATGTGTAATACACTGAAACCACAGGTCCCTATCAACAAGCACCCCACAAACCTTTCCATAGTTTACCATGGATGCTTCACGTGCTCTGGTTCAGCTTATTGGCTGCATGTCGACCCCAGTATACCACATAGTTCCAGTTCACTGTATCCTGTGCATGCCTTTCACTCTCCTGTATGTTCAGACCCCCATCGCTCAAAATCTTTTTCATTCCATCTTTCCATCTCCAATTTGGTCCTCCCGTTCTCCTTGTTCCCTCCGCATCAGACACATATATCTCATTGTCACCTTTACTCACTAATCTCTCCATATGTCCATACCATTTCAGCACACCTGATCTCTCATCCGCTCTCTTTTTATTATCACACATCTCTCTTACCCTTTCATTACTATGCAAACAAACCACCTCATGCTGCATATTGTCCTCAGACATTTAATTTCCAACACATATACCCTCCTCCACACAACCTTAACTATACCCCATACCTTGCATCCATGTGATGTTGTTGGGACTACTTTTCCTTCAAACATACCCATTTTTACCCTTCCAGATAACTTTCTACCTCTGCACATTCTTCATGGTTCCCAGAACTTTCACCTCCTCCCCCATCCTATGACTCACAACTACTTCCATGGTTCCATTCGCTGCTATGTCCATTCCCTGGTATCTAAAACACTTCACTTCCTCCAGTTTCTTTTTATTCAAACTCACATCCTAACTAACCTCTCCCTCTAACCTTGCATTCATTCACATTTACTCTTGACTTTCTCCTTTCACAAACTCTTCCAAACTCAGTCACCAACTTCTGTAGTTTCTCTCTCTTGAATCTGCCATTGACACTGCATCATCAGAAAGCAACTGACTCACTTGCTAGACCCTATCATCCTCCACAGACTGCAAACTTGCCACTCTTTCCAAGACTCTCGCATTTACCTCCCTTACTACCCCATTCATAAACAAATTAAGCAACCATGGTGACATCACACACCCCTGCTGTAGACTAACCTTCACTTGGAACTATTGTCTTTCCTCTCTTCCTACTCATACACAAGATGTACATCCTTGATAAAAACTTTTCACTGCTTTTAGCAGCTTTCCTGTCACACCATATATTCTTAATACGTTCCACAAAGCATCTCTATCAACTTTATCATATGCTTTCTCCAGATCTATAGATACCACATACAGATCCATCTGTTTTTCTAAGTATTTTTCTCACACTAATCCACACATCTACCACTTCTGAAACCACAGTGCTGCTTCCCTGTCTGATGCTTTCTACCAATCCTCATGCACCTCACCGTGATCCGTATATATGTTGAAATCCCAAACCAACCAGTCAACAAATCAGTCACCCTTTCTTATTAGATTCAACTGGAATAACATCCACTCCAGCAGCCTTGCCACATTTCATTTTACACACGGCTTTCACCACCTCTCCTTTCTTCACCAAACCAATTTTTATGACTTTCTCACTTCACATAACACAACACCCCAACCCAAACATCCTACATCTGTCACTCTGTGATCAAAACACATTTAACAGTCCTTCAAAATACTCGCTCCATCTCTTCCTCACTTCATCACTACCTTTTGGCGCTTCCCCTTTTGCCCTCTTCATCAGTGCTCCCATTTATTTTCTTGTCTTTCACATATTATTTGCCTCTTTCCAAAACATTTTATTCTCCTTAAAGTTTACTGATTCTTGCTTACCCCAACTCTCATTCGCTGTCTTTTTCTACCTCTGCCCCTTCCTCTTGACCTCATGCCGCTTTCTCTTATATATTCCCCAGTCATTTTCACTCCATCCCTGTAAGTACTGCCCAGCTGCCTTTCTTTTCTCATTCATTAGCAACTTTCTTCATCCCACCACTCACTACCCTTTTTAGTGCATGCACCTCCTACCTTTTGCATGTCACATGCATCTCTTGCACATGCCAGCTTTGCTTCTCTAAATACCTCCCATTCCTCGCCCTCTCCCCTTGTTTCATTTGCTCTCACCTTTTGTCATTCTACTCTCAATCTCTCCTGGTATTTCTTCACACAAATCTCTTTTTCAAACTCACTCATTCTCACCACCATTGTTTCCCCTTTTTTAAAAATCACTACAACTCCTCATCCTTGCCCCCAAAAGATACTGATCATACATCCCACCATCTGCCCCACTTAGTACATTTTAATTCAAAAGTCTCTCTTCTACAAGCATATCAGTTGATTTGTAATCCAATGATGCCTGCTGACCATCTCTTTATTCACATGCCTGTGTATATCCCTCTTTTTATACCAGGTGTTCCCAATCACCAGTCCTTTTTAAGCATACAACTCCACAAGCTGTTCAACATATCCATTCTGAACACTGTATACTCCATGCATTCCAATTTTACCCTCAACTGCCTCATTACTTACCTTTGCATTTAAATCACCCATCACTAATACTCAGTCTCGTGCATCAAAACTGCTGACATACTAACTCATCTGCTCCCAAAGCATTTGCCTTTCATGATCTTTCTTCTCATGGCCCGGTGCATAAATACTAATAATCACCTATTTCTCTCCATCCACTTTCAGTTTTACCCACATCAATCTAGAATTTACTTCCTAACACTTTATCACACACTCCCACAACTCCTGCTTCAAGAGTAGTGCTATTCCTTCCATATCTCTCTTCTTTTCATCAACCCCTGACTTTACTTCAAAGACAATTCCAAACTATTCTTTCACTTTACCCATGAGCTTTGTTTTACTCAGCCAGAATATCCAGGCTTCTTTTCAAGTATACTAACTCTGTCTCCTCTCTTCTCATCTTGGTTAGAGCCAAACACATTTAAACATGCCAGCCTGAGCCTCAGAGGAGGATGAATACTCCCTGCATGGCTCTTTCTTCTGTTCCTTCATTTAGAAATTGAAATACAAGAATATTTCCAGCCCCCAACTTCTGCCCCTTTTAGTCGCCTTTTACAACACACAGGGAATACAGAGTTAGAATTCTTTCCCTCTTACACCATCAAAAAGTATTATATGATTTTTTATGAAAAAGGCACATGAAATATGAATGACTAGCAAAAGTTTTCATTTTTTTTACATTAATAGAATATATGTTTTTATTTCCAATACAGTTTATGGACTGACTGTAGATCCTGAAGGTTCTCGAATTTGGTGGATTGTACGTGATGCAGAGGGCTGTCGTTTATTTGGTGCATCTTTAGGAGAGAGTGTGACCAGATTTCCTTCTAAGCTTCTCCCTCACACTGTTGAAGTGGGTATGTATCTTTATTTTTTGTTCCTTTATGCAGTAGCAACGCATTTCAAACTTTCAAATAGAAGAATAGAAGGGTATTGGGCTCCCTTCCCATTTTCAGCATAAGAGGAGTTAGGGATCCAAATTCTGCAAGATTGATTCCCACAAGGTGCATAACTGTATGCTCTTGATCATTCCAGTTGAAATAAGATAGTTAGTTATTTTTTTCATACTTAATTGCTTCTTTCATTTTAGTGAGATAGGAACAGGAACAGACAGACAAAGGCTTCATTTGCACACATTGCTGTCAGTTATGTATAAGCTACTGAAATTAGAGCCTGCCATCCACAAACAAGTCGCTTTGACTACTTCCTTGACTTTTTCACATCTGGATAATCCCACTGACTGCATCACCTCCCTTATACCTGATTGATCTAATTCATTATCTCCCATGTATGTCCACTTCCCTCCTGAATGTTCAGGCCTGGATGACCCAAAGCCTCTATCACTACATCCTTAATCTCTTTCTTTGTTCCCTCCCACTTCCTCCCACCACTTCTGAAACATAGATTCTCTTAGTTATTCCTCTTTCTTATCCTGTCCATATACCCAAACCATATGCCTTAATCAGCCTACACTGACTGCCATTATTCTCTCTTATTTGTTCTACCTTCCAAATACCTTGTATTGTCTTCAGACACTTTATTTCCAACACATTAACCTCTCTTATCTATATTGATTAAGGCTCCAACAGTGTTGGGACTAATGTATCTTCAGACATACCCATCTTTGCCATATGGATCCTAGCCTATCCCTTTTCACACTCCTTATTGTACCTCGGACATTAGCCCCTTTTCCTACCCTTTGATTCTTTTGCCTCATGGTTCCATTTGCTACCATGTTCACTCCCAGTGCCTAAACTACTCTGCTTTCTAGGTTCTTACTACTCAAACATTCATTCATAATATCTTGTCTCATCCTCCTTCACCTCATTACCTTACTTTTGTTAGCACTTACTTTCAAATTTCACCTTTCACACACTCTTCCAAACTCTGTCACAAGATTTTTGAGTCTGTCACCAAAGATTTTTGAGTCTGTCACCAAAGCCATGTCATGTGCAAATAGCAGCTGATTTGCTTTCCATGTTCCCCCACCCCCAACATACCACAGCCCTGCCCCTCATTGCATCATCTCTGCATACACCTCCCTCGCCATCCCAGGTATGAACAAATTAAACGACTATAGTGTCATCATGCATTCTTTTCCATAGATCCACCTTCACAGGTGGTATGTTTGTCTGAACTTATCATGTGGATACCTCTTTGTCCTACAGTTAGAAGGATAGCTGAAAAAGTTTTGTAGGCTTAGAATCCCATGCTGTTCAGGGATGAGGGTGTGATTGATAAGTAGGATAGCAGGAATTAGTTGTGAAATTTCAGATAGTGTTTTGAGTTTTAATTTCATTGGATATGAGTTTGATGAAGTTTTCAATAAGTATGTGTCGTTTGGTTTGAGCTATTGGATATGCTTTCTGTGAGTTTTTATTGTGATAAACTCTAGATATTTTGTAAGTTTGTAGGTTTCATATTTTGCATTATCATGAATTTGTATGTAACGTTGAAACATAAGGGCTTCAGTATCCAGTACTGTGCTAATTTAACTGCTTGTTAATTTAGGGCCAATGTGGTATCTGAGTGAGCGGCTGCTTTGGCTGGGTGAGGATGGAGATGTGGTTGTTTCAGACACCAGCCTCAACAATTCTGCTGCTCTTCACACTTCTAATTTGGAAGTTTCTCACTTTACAATAGTGCTTCCTAACCTCCAGCCAATGCCTGGTAACGTATTTTAGTTATCTGTTGTTCTGATAGTTATGCCTTTATGATATTTTGCAGAGTATGTTAAGTTAGCTCTATTTATTTTCTTTATAGATATGTAATTGGTGAATGTGATGGTAATTTAGATTTAAGTGAACTGAAGGTTGTTATTCTAAAAGCAGATTATTTGTAATTTTGTGCATTGTAAATATTCATTACCAACTAGATGGTATAATCTTGTAAAGAATCTGCTTTTATCTAAAAGTTAAGACTTAGTTTGATTGTCTGTGTACTTCATTCAGTTATGCTGTCTGTCTATGCAGTGTAGGGTGAGTTGTCTCATGCAGAACATTCTGTATGCATCTCTCGCCTTGCACAGCTCCATATAATTCTGCAAGTTAAAAATCTCTTCAGTCACATTGTCCATCATTTTTATCATCCCATTTATAATTGCTTTCCCTCATTTCTTTTTCTTTATCTCTCTTTTACACTTCAGTCACTCATACTTTCCATGTGTCTTTTTTATCTCAGAACTCCATCCAAAGTATTATCATACTTTGACCTCACATCCTTAATTTCTAACTCAGTTTACTGTCCTTATTTCTGATCCAAATTTTAAACTGTCCATCTTTCTAGCTTGTACTAATGGGCTCCTTTGTGTGTGCAGATTCCCATTGTTTTCTTTCTTAATTTTCTTAGGGCTCCAACCCTAATTTCTTCACCATACTTCCATGATGCATCATCACTTGATGTGTTCCTCATTTCTCTAATTGTTTTTTTTATATCCTTCCTGCCAGTCTGTTGTACTGTTATTATTTTCAGATGGTATTGAGAAGCCAGTTGTGATTCCTGACCAAGTAGATGCAAGCTCTGTTGTAGTTAAAGGCACATGGGAAGACTTTGTTCTTGAATGGGAACCTGTCACCAATGTTAACTATGGCAACCTTATTTATGAAGTCATAATTGATAATGGTAGTAATAAAAAGGCATTCCTTACAAACCATAGTAGTGTTCCCTATGAAGGAACACTGCCACCCTATTCTTTACTCAAGGTGTCTGTGAGGGGCATTACAGACTGGAGTGTAGGTGCAAGACTTGTGAAAACCCTCAGAACACCAGCAACCTTACCTGAGGCTCCACAAGACCTGAGGACATTTGTGCAGAAAATTCAGGTTTGCAGTTCATAGATAAAATGTACTTCATGTGGTATATTGCAAAATTCCTGAATGTTTCAAAAATCTGGAATCAAGAGGTTAATTGGCTGTCACATACTCATTAGTGCTGTCCAATATTTATGAATATTTTCACCCCTGTTCATGACATGCAACATGAATGTTTGCTGAACTAAAGGTAAATAATGAATTCTTCTTTGGGTCCAGACTTTTGAGACACCCTGTACTATGATCTGACATCACCTTAGGAATGGAAATATAATGAGATTATAGAGATTATCTCTGTGATACATTTCTTTAATTGGTCCATGTTGACAGGATGCAGTTGCTAAGATCCATTTGCGTTGGTCTCCTCCTGAGAAGCCAAATGGTAAGATTACAAGTTATAAGGTAATCTACTGTATATCAGGAGATGGAGAGAAATGCACAAGTGTTGAGATGGATGGCAACCTGAACCACCTGATGATTGAAAACCTTAGTTTTGACCAAATCTATAAGTTCAAGGTAAGAATCCTCTGTATGTGCATATCATATTGAAGAATGTTAAAGGATTGTATATTACTATCTACTGAAGCAAAAACTATTGAAAAGTCAGTTTTGGTGGTATTTGATAACATTTGGGTGTATTGGATGTGCACAACTTTTCCAGGTGGCAGCAGTCAATGAGATGGGTAAAGGACCTTACAGTTCTGAAGTACTGGAAGATCTTCAACAGCATATGCCAACTCCATTACTTCTTGTGGTGAGTGACAAGTCACTTATCAAGCTTGATGCAGATCTTCAAGAAGAAATAGAAATACTGAATGAGGATTCCAGAGTACAGTGGGTGACACCTCTTCTGAAGAATTCATCTTTTGCCTGGATGGACATGAATTCAGACATATATTTGACTGACATGAAAACAAACTTCACTCAAAGGGTGTGTACAGTACTTTGATTTACCATATGATTTTCATTTGTTCTGTATAGTCTCAGTTTTTATGAAGAAATATGATACTGCAATTTTTAAAAAGCTTCTTCTGTTAACTTAAAGTAAAATATGATCCTGGAATAATAGAACTTCTTACGATGAAACTTGGGCTTTATAGTGATTAGATTATCTGTAAATTTGCTTTCTATGATGTCTATCGTATGGACCTATATTACTGCTGCATCTCTTAGCTGGTAATTGTAGGTAGTATGTGCTAATTTAGTACATAATGAAATATACAAAAAAATTATATCTATTCGTGCTTCAGCTATTATTTGTGTTGCTATTTTTACAATGAAGAAAGTTTTTGCTGTAGAAAATTTTTTGTCAATGGAAAGGGCTTTCATCATAGATTGTACTATTGTGTCATCTTTTGGACCAGTGCTTTGATAAAGACACGTATACTATATCACTAATAATCGGTTTTAAAAGTTGGCTTTAAGTCATTGAAAAATGTACTTTGAAGGTACTCTTTTCTTGTCCTCACTTCATGCAGTTACTCTCATGGCCACTGGGTTAAGGAAAAGAAGATTAGAAATGCCACATCCAGACTTAATGCGTGCAAAAATGTTGAAGCATGATATATCCATGTGACATTGTAAACATTCTGCACAAGAACAATGCTGTAATCACTAGACAAGTTACATCCACCTCAGGCAACTAACCAAGTCATCAAGCTGCAGCCTTCTGCTTCCTACCTGCAGCTTGATTTCTGACTACAAAGATTATAAGAAAGTGAATCTGCTTCCTTATGGGACAGTAGACCAGGAAAGAAGGTGATTGCAAGAGAAGAGTTTAGCTTAAAAATAATGCTGTCCATTGGCTCAAAGCCTACTTTTTAAGTTGACCCTTCAATTGCCAAAGAATCCTATAGAAGAGAGTGTACAAAAAATTTGTCATGCTCCAGCAGTAGAACCAACATTTCAAGATTATTTTTCCCTGGAGAGTACTATCTTGGAAAGTCCTGAAGTCCTGCATATTTTTACAGAGGGAGAGAATCCAGGCAATTGTTTATTAGCAAACGTTCTGCATCTCAAAAAAACCATGTCTTCTGGTCCTTTCATTGGACATGAGCAGGAAAAAGAATTTTGAAAAAACAGTATCAAAAGAATGTTTTGTGTACATAAGGAGAACAGGGAGACCAAAATATAGATGAAGGGATGAAATGAAAAGGATTTTGAGTGATTGAGGCCTGAATATGTAGGAGGGTGAACAGCTTGCACTGGTTAAAGTGAACTGGAACAATGTGTTATACAGGGGTCGATGTACTGTCAATGGACTGAACTTAAGACATGCGAAGCATCCAGGGTAAACCATGGAAAGGTCTGAGAGGCCTGGTTGTGGATAGGGAGCTGTGGTTTCGATGCGTTACACATGACAGCAGGAGAATGGATTGAGCAGATACGTCCTTCTCTGTTTGTTCTAGGTGTGTTACCTTGCTAATGCGGGAAATGGTGATCATGTATGAAAAAAATGTAATTATTTATTTGTACAGTATGGGAAGAGAGCTTACACCAGTGAGACCCCCATCTCTTTAGCCATCTTTACAATCAAGTAGCTGTTTAGACATTTGTGTATGCTGTCATATACACTTCATTTATTAAGGTCATAATGATCTCTTAACATGTGATTCCCACATGTCTGTTGTTGGCGGACGTAAAGATAAAGAGGCATGACACTCACAGAGAATATCAAGCATGGCAAGTTTACTGTTGACATTTTAATTAATGAAAAATAAACGACATCAGAAATGTACACAGTTACTGAAAACATAATAGATAAATCAAATCACATTATGGTTTCATTATAACATCAAAAATTTGAAAGCTAACTCTTCCCTTCTAAACTTATTCACGAATAAATCTATCCTTTCCCAAACCACAGCTAGAGCAGTGTGGAGGGAGTAGGTTGATGGCTGGCTGACTTGACATTGGGGGTAGTTGAAACTTGATTATAGTGATATTTTTAAACAGAATTTTCAAACTTTTTTTATGAATGTTGGTGATTATAGTGATATCTTAAACAGAATTTTCAAACTTTTTTTTATAGTGTCAGTTTTACTTTTTTCTCCTTAAACACCTGTAGTAATGCTAGTTACAGCAAGAATAACTACACAGGATAAGGGCAAGTGACAAGTTAGCTTGACGTTTAAATTTTTTTTAATGTTCAATTTGTTTTCTCTTTTTAGCTTTTGCGGCTTGATGGTGTTGGCGTTGGCTTAGCGGTAGACTGGATTGGTGAAGTGATTGTGTGGGCTGAAAGACAGCCAGTAGAATCTGATGAAATTAAGATTCACACACTCAATATTGGACAGAAGAGTAGAAAATTAGTTAACAAAATCAACATGACTGGCCATATCAAGAAATTCTTACTGTCTCCCATGACCAGGTTAGATTTTTTCTTATTGTTTCTTTCTTACGTGTTTTTACAATATGTTTTTCTAATGAATTGTAATTGACTTGTTGATAATTTTAGCCCCATTCAAAGATATTCCTGTTTTCTAACATTAGGAAGTTACTGATTCCTAGTGAGTATTGTGAATATTTTAGTTACATTTTATTTTCATTATTTTGTATTCCAGTCAAGTGTTCATGCTTCAAGAAAGTCATAGAGGTCTTCAGTTGTTAGCAACAAGTTTGTCTTCGAACACTCTGCAAAATGTTTTTAATGAGGAAAGGTAAGAGTTTATAGTTAGTTACAGCCCACTGAGGGAGACATCTGTACATCACCAGCTATGCCATCAAGACCCCTGTCTACTGTAATGGTCATGCCAGGCTTCTAAATGCCACCAGCTTCTTCCTTTCATCTCTGAATCTGCAGGTGGCCAAAATAAAGTAACATCTTGTATATAGTGAGTACCTGGATAGGTTGATGGTGATAGCGGAAGAGGAATGAGTAGGACTTTCCATGCTTTTTTCTTGCAATATAGGCTGCATCTGGACATGTTTGTTATGAAATTATGTGAAAAATAGTCCTTTGAGTGTCCATTATGGGTCATTGAAGCAGTTTGGAGTGATTTTTGGAATTGACCACCCTCTCAGCTGGAGAAAAGATCTGTTTCAAAGGAGGTGTTATAGCATAATTGATGAAAATAGGAACTTGAGAACAGCTTTCACAGTTTTGTCTTCAGAGATGATGAATTAAAATTATAAACATCTGATTAATTCTTCAAAGTTTCAAGATTCATGGCCAAAACAAATTGCATTTTCCGTTAGTTTTTCTTGAATGAGATAAAGAAGGGAGGAAACAAATACTGCCAGTGGATGGAGAGAGATTTGATAAGTTGGTTTATAACAGTGTCACTGCAAAAGGGAATAGGTATGATAGATTAGAATTTTTATATCTAAATTGTGAAAATCACCATAATTAAATTATTTATAAAGTTATCCTAATTTACATCTACATGAATCAATCTTGTTAAGGATTACTGGTATTTTATAATCACCATGCATTTTTATGATTTTCAGGAATTTGGACTGTAATTGCATGAAATCACCTGTTCTGGGTGGTGGCATTGCCCTTGACACCACAAACACATCAGACCTGTCAATATACTTTGTTGCATCTGGACTCTCCCCAGATATTCCGAGGTCCACAGTTGTGTACAAGACTGATATATCTGGATGCTTCTGTGAAGCAATTTTTATGCCTGAAGAATATGGATATGGTAAGTCTTCATTGTAGAGATATCTCATTAGTTTATCCTCATAATTTTTTGGCTATTATTACTATCACTGTTATATCACATATCAGTATATATGAAATGTTGTTTAAACTTTCCATTGATAGAGAAAATTACAGCATTATTTGATAAGATTTTTTACTGTGGCTCCCAGGTTCCTGTACTGAAATAGCAGTTGACTTTTCACATCTATATTGCTTTACTGCAACCAACCAAACCCTCTTGTGGCTGCCCAAGACTGGAGTGTTGGTGCCTGAAGACTTGCACTTTCAGCCACTACACAATGCTTCATCTCTTGCCCCAGTTGACCTTGCCACACAACCTATGCCAGGTAAGGGGTGCCCAATTCAAATCTCCCCTTATTCTATTATCTGCACCTAAGATATACAGCAAGATGATTCCTGAAGTTGTATTTTGATTACTTCTTTTACGTATTTTGATGGATGATCTGAATACTTTATGATTATCTTATTCAGACATTGGGCACCATTTAAATTCATGCCAACACTTTGAACGTGCTGATGGTAGATTATCCCAAAGATCCTAGAAACTTGTGTTTGATCGAGTAAGTAATGAAAGGGTAAGAGAGATATGTGGTAATAAAAAGAGTGTGTTTGAGAGAGCAGAGGGGGTTGTGTTGAAATGGTTTGGACATATGGAGAGAATGAGTGAGGAAAGGTTGACAGAATGAATGAGGAAAGGTTGACAAAGAGGATATATGTGTCAAGTGAAGGGAACAAGGAGAACTAAGGGACTAAGTTGGAGGTGGAAGGATGGAGTGGAAAAGATTTTGGGCGATCGGGGCCTGAACATACAGGAGGGTGAGAGGCTTGCAAGGATTAGAGTGAATTGGAAGGATGTTGTATACAGGGGTAGACATGCTATCACTGGACTGAACCAGGGCATGTGAAGCATATGGGTCAAACCATGGATAGGTCTGTGGGGCCTGGATGTGGATAGGGAGCTGTGGTTTTGGTGCATTACACATAACAGCTAGAGACTGAATGTGAACAAATTGTGGCCTTTTTTGTCTGTTTAGCTGGTGCTACCTCGCTGAAGCAGAGGCTAGTGATTGATGCTGTTTCCTGTGGGATGGGGTAGCGACAGGAATGGATGAAGGCAAGCAAGTATGAATATGTACATGTGTATGTATGTATGTGTCTGCATATGTGTATGTATATATATGTATACGTCGATATGTATATATATGTATATGTGTGTGAATGAGTGTTTATGCATATATACATGTATATGAGTGGA
>JAUTXX010090244.1:0-16794 GCA_032273605.1 Panulirus laevicauda
CACACACACACACCCAAACACACACACACACACACACACACACACACACACACACACACACACCCAAACACACACACACACACACACAAGAGCGGGCGTGCTTGCTCATGCCCACCAATGCAAGTCAGAAGCCGGCAAGTCATGGAAACTCATGGTCAAACAGACTAGAGAGAAGGCGCGAGGGACGGAGAAGGGAGAGGGGAGGTCAGGGGAGAATAATGGGAAAGGTGAGGGAAGGATGGGGAGCAAAGAGGGAGGGGAAGGAAAGGAGTGGGGGGAATAAAGGAAGTAGACGAGGGGAATGGGAAGAGGAGGAGGTAAGACTGGAGAAAAGGTGGAGGAGGAGAGGAAGGACGAGAAAGGGGATAGGGAAAGGAAATAGGATATGGGAAGGGGAAGAGAGAGAGAGAGAGGGGGGGGGGGGAAGCTGTAACATTGGTACTACTGCTGGAAGACAGAAGGAAGGTGATGGGAAACGAAGAAAAAATGTTAAAGTCGGTATTTCTGTCGCCACTATGTAATCACGGGTGACTTATAGAAAAACCTATTAAATCTTCAAGTGTTGGATATTGGTATGACAGCAACAGACCCATGGCACTCATGCTGGGATCATTGAAGCCTTGCTCTGTTGGGATCATTGAAGCTTTGCTCTGTTGGGATCATTGAAGCCATTGGCTGAAAATATATCAGTACAAAGTGTACATAACAGACACTGGGGTTATGAAGGGAGAGGTTTGAACCAACTTCACGCTGATGCTAAGGTGGAGGTTAATGTAATCTGCTAAAGTGTTCATTATATCCACAGTGACTGAGATGCAGCTATTATTGCAGCAGTTTGTATTAACTTGGATGGGCTAGATGCAGTTGTGGCGCAGAACTGCAGTTCGGGTACGAGGAACCTCATGTGGCAGGGGATTCATGGTGGTGAGGATAGTGTAGTGACTCATTCCATGAGTCATATGAAGTCCAGGTGCTGGTTAGAGAGGGTTGGGAGGGTAAATGAATGTTTGCAGACAGGTGATGTGGGAAAGCCTGCATTTGATCTTGATTCCACTTTTCTGTATTGTCTCTAGGATAGGGAGGAAGACCAAGTGGGATAGACATAGGGAAGATCATGGCTGCTGTTACTCTCTTGCTGAATGTGAGTATTGCTAGGGGAGTGTACCCTTTACATACATTTAGTGGACCTTTAGTATTTGGCTCTGAAAGAGTAAGAACTCCATCTCCCTTTCTGTTTTTGGTGATGGTGTTGTGTTGCTGTTCATTATAACACTGATAAGTATGCTCTGTGGTGGTGGTGGGAATGATAGTGGTGTAATAACAGAGTGTTATTCCTACAGCTGCCTGACGGGTGCGAGCTGACGGTGGGGGAGCTGCGCGACATGGCCAGCCGGCAGCAGCAGCAGATTGAGTCACAGCAGCAGCTCCTGGTGGCGCGGGAGCAGCGGCTCAAGTACCTCAAGCAGCAGGAATCCCGTGCTGCAGCCGTTGCTGCTGAGGCTGAGCGACTACGACGATTACGAGAACGGGTGGAGGCCCAGGAGGCCAAGCTCAGGAGGCTCCGTGCTCTCAGAGGCCAGGTGAGTGGCTCTGCCTTACACCTGCTCTGCAGGTGTTTTGTGTGGATATTGTTTTAGTAAGATATGGAAAGGGAGCTGAAATAGATCTAAGCACAACACAGGTAAAGAATCCTCCTGGAATTCTGAAGGTTTCCAAACATTCACCAGTTTTCTTTTTATTATTTCTCTCTTTTACCTTTCTTCTTATTTCACATCTTATTTCACTTCCAGCCTAACTTCTGTGTGAGCTTTAGTTTGTGATTGACACTTTAAGCATAAAGCAATAATGATCCTGTTATGTAATAAATGCTGATAACTCTGGTGGATGAAGTTGCACATTTGGAGGGCAGGACAGCTGTTTATAGCTACACCAACTTGGAGGAAAGAGATTTCACCATTTGTTTAAAATGTACTTGTGGTTCTACATCCTCCCATACAAAGTGAGATGATATCTAATATGACTTAGGGAAACTATAGTTTACTTAGGCTGGTAAAGATAGGTTGGTAGTACCTAAGAACTCCTCAAGATATTTACAGTCAGTTGCAGAGAGTTTTGTGTCAGAATCACAGTTGTTTCTTACAAAAAGATTTGTTTGCATCTGCTCTTAATGCTTTTTTAGCTTCAGAAACTGATGAAGCCTCCCCTAATAACAAGACCTTATTCACTTTGTCAGCTAACTTCTTAGAATACATACATTTATCCTTTCTTACACAGTGTTTCACGTCATTGTTCATTCTACAAAACATGGTCCATTTGTTTGGTTTTTTAGGCCTTAAGTTTCATCTAAATTCCATTTCTTCCTTTTGATTATCTAACTCAAAAATATTTGTTTGTCATCATAATGCACCCTTATTACCTTCATGATGTTGACTTTTTTGTCTTACCAGATGAATGTAAGCAGCCCGTAGTTAATGATAAGATGTTGAATGATATTGCCTGCTTGTATTTACAGGTGGAAGCAACTCGCCTAAGCACAGCCACCCTTACAACTGATCTTGATGCTATGCGACACCTCTTCAGTGAAAAGGAAAAGGAGTTAGTTTTAGCTGTTTCAAAGGTAGAAGAGCTGACAAGGCAGTTAGAAGAGCTTCGACAGGGCCGCTCCCCACTCAACCCCAACAACCAGCATCATAATGAATTGGATAAACTTAGGCGAGAACTGCTGGTAAGTAGGAACCAGGGAGCGCATATCTTATAATTTTGAAAGAAGTAGGTTGTAATTGTTTTTGGTAAACTGAGCATGTTATTTGGAGAACTGTTGCAGTACATGCTTATGAAATTTATGGCACTGCATTACCTTACAAAACAGCTCAATACTTTGAAGCAGAGGGGAGGTCAAAGTTATGGGTATGTGCTGAAAAAACAAATTCAACACAGGTTTTCAAAACCATGTACTCTCTGAGGTGTGAGAAGTGCAAGTGGTGGGATTTGGTTGTAAGAAAAGTTTAGTAAATGATGGGATGAGGCTAAATTTCTCGTGAAAGACGGGAGAGAGGTGCAGGGAAGAAGTTTTAAGTAATTAGGAGAAGCATAAGAAATTGGCAGGTCAAAAGAAAGTTTCAGGAGCGTAAAAAGAGGGCAAGTGGGAGATGGGGGTGAGAAAATATCACTGCACTTCAAAGAGAATAAGAACATGAATTAGAAGGAGGTGATTACAGTATTTTGAGAACAAATGGGAGCAAGGGTAAGAGAACAAAGGGGTGAGTGCTAATGGGATAATAGGATAATGGGGGGTCACTTTCCTGGGGGAGATTAATAATGCAGGTACATTATTAAGCCAAGTGTAAGTAGTAGTTGGTAGGCAGCCAAAGACTAGGAAGGTATATTACCAGTATTACCCGCCTGGGTATCAGGAGGGTTAGTGACATCAGCTTAGTGAGCTAACACTTTAGTGTTTGTCAAGTTGCACTCCTCTGATCTAGATAGCTGTCTTTTCTTTCTGCCTCACTAACATGTAGATTACTGGTATTCTGTCCACAAACATACAGTCTCTCCTTGTCATTTGTAACACTTGACAACACTTAACTTATGCAGCTCATCCTTTGTCACTCTAAATTTTCCTGCAGTGAGCACTATGCACTAGCCCCGCCTTTTGACAAAATGGTAGGAGCAGTAGATAGAAGTAGTAGGCAGGAACATTTAGGTAGGAGTATGAGGTAGGAACATTAGGTAGAAGCACTCGGTAGAAGCATTAGATATAAGTAGCCATTAGGAACATTAGGTAGAAGCACTCGGTAGAAGCATTAGATATAAGTAGCCATTAGGAACATTAGGCAGAAGCACTCGGTAAAAGCATTAGATATAAGTAGCCATTAGGAACATTAGGGAGAAGCCTCTGCAAACACTGCACTAGACTAGCCCTCTTCCAGTGGCCAGTTAGGGATGAAGCACTAAAGGCTAAAAATTGGCCCTGTAGTTCTTTAATTATGGAGGCTATGTTGCTATGGCCATGTCTTTAAGGGGGTTTCAGTTAGAACTGGTATTAGAAATGTACATAGATAGATAGATGTTAACCCAGATGTTAACTAGAGGACATAACTAAAAATGCTATAGTAAAATTGTACCAAAAAAGTAATGCTTACATGGAGTTGCTCTGGGTCTGGTAGGTGAATGATCCAGTGATATCAACACAATGTTGAATAGCTTCAAATGCCACAAATTGTTTAACTTTCCCTCACCTCCAAACTGATGATCTTCCTGCTCCTCTTCATCCCAGGAGCACAAGACTCTCTGGGCACTTACTACTCTCATGAGGCATTATTGGTACTGGAGCTTATAGCACAATAATACAAGACATACAATTCAGGATGTATATGTCCACCAAATTCACCATTGTTGCCAGGGGAATACTGCCACTAGCTAGCAAACAGTACTCACCAGAGTGACTGCTTGCTCATGCTGTGAACTACTGTTTTTGAAAGTTTTTACCTATTTTTTGTGTTTTTTCCATACATATTTGCCATTTCCTGCATTAGTGAGGTAGTGTTAAGAACAGAGGACTGAGCTTAAGAGGGAAAATCCTCACTTAGGCCCCTTTCTCTGTTCCTTCTTTTAGAAAAGTAAAAAACTGGAGGGGAGGATTTCCAGCCCCTCGCTTCTTTCCCTTTTAGTCACCTTTTACGACATGCAGGGAATACGTGGGAGGTATTCTTTCTCTCCTTTTCCCTATGTACATTATTTCATTTATTTATTTATTCATGGATAAGGTGCATGATACTGTGTATGCCTTGGTAGCACTGTTACTTGCAAGTGGATGATTGCTTTGGCAAGTGATCCCTTGCCAGAGCAAACACCCACTATTACTGCTCTCAATTTTAGAAACCTTAAATTTTTCTGTTTATATTACTTGATTTATTATTTTATGAGCACTGGATAGTGAGTTACTGGAAAATGGAGACCAGAAATACTTGAGCATAATTGATGGGAATACTTTCATCACAATCAGTTTCAGGAAGAGTCATACAGGAAATGGTTAGCTTGTGAATGTCTCACAAACATTTCTCAGATTCAAAGATTATGCATAATTTTGGTGTGAAGTATCACATGTGAATCATTTTTGAGTAGCATTTCTTTGTTGTGATACCTTGCGTAGAGATGTTTTTTCATTATATTTAACTGTATTATGTAATCTTCATCTTTTCATGGTACAACAAAGTTTTTCACTATAAAGAACTTCAAGATAATGTGATTTTTCCCTTAACAGTATCGCAACAGTGTGAACAGAGAAGCCTCAGCCCGCGTGGCAGCTCAGCGTGAAACTTTAGCAGCAAGACGAGAAGAGATAAATCGCATTGACAAGCGAGTGTCTGAACTGCAACAACGACTACACAGAAAAAGGCTTTTGAACCACCAATTGGCTTCACAGATAACAGCTGCTACTCAGGTACAGCAATTGTTCATGGTAACTTTCATGTGGATGAATATGTGGTTGCTAATTAAGTAGATTTATCTAAGTGTATGTAAGCCCCTCTTTACCCATCAGTATATGGGTATATAAAGTAGGTTTCATGGACTAAGATATGGAATGTAAATTTGATTGTATGTAATCATTTGAGTAAATCAGAAGATATTGGCTTTCATAGTAGAGGAACTTGCTTATTGATTTTTTTTTTTACAAAATCCATCACTCAGAACCTAGCGATTACCTTAATATTTTGAATTAGCCCCTCAACAATCAGTGCATGAGTGGATGAAAGTATTTCCACATACAGTATCTTTTTTAGTGGAGTGGAACTTTAACTGGTATCAGTGAGTGAGATTATTTTTTTCTCTTTATACTCTTGTTGTAGAAAATAGCCTTGGCATAGCAACCTCGTATTTTGGAGCTCAAAATAAGTAGCACATGCTGAAGTGCCACCCAGGAATCTTGACTTCTACTGCTTTAGTGCTTTAAAGTTGATAGAGAGAAATGCAGTCCTTTAATTAGAAATATTGAATAGTATTAAGAAATGTTTAAATATTTGGTGTATCATTTTGTGTTTTGCACATTGTCAAAGGTCAACTGCCAAAATGTCACATAACGTATGCTGGAAAAAGAAATCCAAGTTTATTATGTAGCTGCACATCATTTAACTTTACCTTTTTAACCTTGTTCTGCTGAAGTTTGATTGTAAGCCAGTACTTCAGTTTGTCTTCATATTTGGATCCCTGCACTGCTATTACCCAGGACCATTTTCTGTGAAAGTCCTGGTGTTACCCTGAACCCTTTCTAAAGACTCTTGCAGGCCAAGTCTAAGCAATTTCCAGTAGCAGGGAAGTGTGGACTCCTTTAGAGTTAAAAGTTCTTTGATAAGAATGCACTCCCAGTGATACAACCTTGCCAAAGGTGACTTTTCACTTGTGGTGTAACTCTTGCAGGTGAAGCCTGGTAACACAGCATATGTTCTGGTTTTGGAGTATTGTTCTTGACACCTAAAGATTGTATTTGAGCAAAGGAGGCCATTCATCATAAGTACATGGAACTACTCTATGGTAGCAGGAAAAGGCAAACAAGTATAAAAAAGTTTTCTTTATAGATAGATAGGTATAGGTATTGCTCAACTCCACCAACTTGTCGTTATGCTGCAAGTGAACACTCAGTTTTGGCTGGGTTGTATCACTAAAGTAAAATATCACTGAAGAACTTACTCCAAAGGAGCCCATCCTTTCCCTTCTGCTGACTGCAACTTATACTGTATGTATGTATGATAGTGTTACCAGTCTCCAAGAAAGTGGTTAGGAAGTATCATCACGGAACAAAGGGGAGTGCATTCTCATTGAGGACCTACTCACTTCAAAGGAGTCCATAATTTTCTTGTACCTGTATAGCCTGCAGCAGGCTAATTTCACAAACCAAAAGACCCAAAGGGGTCTTTTGGTTTGTGAAATTAATGTATGTATATGTTTTAAAGTTGAAGGCACAGTCAAACATAAGTCCTTGTTCGTTACAGACTTTGAACAAGAATATAAAAACACAGACCTTTTCCCTATCTTTCTGATTCACCTACTTTCTTTCATTGTGTCCAGAAGTAAAAAAAAGAAATATGAAAATGAGAAGTAAGATTTTGATCCTCCACCTCATCTTACCATGTCACTGAAATTTGCAAATTAACATGAGAAAAGAGAGAAGAGAAAGACTGCAAAGACAGAAAGGAAACAAAAGAGTAGGATATATGTTTTGATGCATGGTGGGGAGAATATACTGCAGCTAGCCCAGTAGCTTGATTTATTTATGAGATGGAAAGTAAGATTGGCATTCATGACACAAAGAGTGTGAGATGGTTCCAGGGACCACTTAAAAGTTGTACGTTAGAATGGTAGTCCTGCCATGGGCAATTGCTGTTGGCAGTGTACTACATTCTACCTAGCCATATTATGATTTACAAATTACTCTCCATTCTCAGGCCAAACAAGCTCAACTGAAAGCAGTACAACAAAAGGTGCTACGAGAAGGTGTCCACAGTGAATCTTCCATTGATGATGCCCACACTCCAGACCATCTCAAGGTACATAATACTTTCAGGATCAGACTTGTGAGATTAGTATTTTTGGATACTATCTGTGCACTCCAGGTGGAGAGAACTTTTCATTCTTTTTTCCCTTTTCCTTACCCTTATACATATGCCATGTCTTAAACTTCCTCAGAGACACATACACTCCGCAGCTTACACTAGGGAATAACTAGGTTAGCTAGCTGTGAGCTAGCTGCTCCATTTGGGATTTAAACCCGGGACCAATAGATCATTGGGTCAATATGTTAGCTACTGCTTTATGAAGCCTTGTGCATGTATGTAGACTGTATTATACTTCAATGTGTGGTGTGTCTTAGATGTGGATTTGCAGGGAGAGTTAGTGCAAATGGTTTAGTGAAGAGAGAAGATATGATGACAGCCTTGTGTAAAATGAATTTTAGCAAAGCAGCTAAAGTGGATGGAATTAGCTAAGATTTTCTATGGAAAATGGTTTACAATTTTGTTGATTGGTTTTTCAAAACTTTCACTTGTATCAAATTTAGAGCACTAATTGGATTTTTCTGCTGTTTGAAATTCTAAACATTCTCATAAGAGGAAAATTTCATAAACAGATGGTGGCTGGAAAGAACTGAGCTCACTCGCAAGTGGATGGCTAGGTAGTAAGGTATCAATAAGAAATGAGCTGCTAATCAGGAACTAATTCTCTTGAAGACAATTGTCGAAATGTTGAGAAACAAATCCTGATTACCAGCTTGTGTCTCACTGCTACACTTTTGTTGGAATGAACAACATTCATGTAGATGTCTACTGGAAAGACTGCTTAGTTTTAGAAGATAGGAGGATGAAAGCATAAGATCAAAACAATAGCTTTGTTGGCAGGATATAGTGTAAAAGTAGAAGGATGTATTTTATGTAAATGAAGATCCAGGAAGTAAACACAGCAAGAAGACACTTAGCAAATGAGTGCATGGGTTGAATTGTTGACAATGAGTGGTGGAGTGAGGTCATGTGCCGTTGGCTTAGTTGGATTGACCATTTAAGGTTGCAAACACTGCCATGATTTTGCCATACTGTAAGTGCGACATAGAAGGAGGAAGGACACTATAATCCTTAGGGGAGTCATGTCTAACCTCATGTTGTGAGTATTGGACTCTCATGTTCTATATTCGGGAAGGAATAGTTTTCTGCATCTATGAATTTTATATTAGAAACTTCTTATGTGCCTCACCAAACAAAAGTATCTTTTGATTCATTCTTAAGAATTTGTGGCTAGTGCTAGCAGTCAGCTAATGTATAAGTTATCAAATCAGTCTTGATATTTATAAAAGTAGTTAAGGGAAATGTGTATAATGAATAGAAAAATTTAAAGTGCCATTGACAATAATCCCAGCCATCTGATGTAGTCTTGCTTAAGGAATTCTCTGCCTACAGACATCCAACTCTGGGCAACTTTGACACTAGTAAGAAAACCAGGTCTTGTTTACTTCTAGGACTAAAGCCATGTGAACTATGCATGCATTTCCCTTTTTTCTGAAAATATGAAAGAATCATGATTCTGGACTAAACATTAAGATGAAGATGGGCAATCTGTAAAAGATGTAACTTTTTCTCTTAACAGATTCCTCGAGGAGAGGATTTAGGAGAATTTGGTCCCAATAAGAATGACCCAAAGTACCAGACACTGCCATACAATACCAAGTTTTCTGTTACTTTCAAGTCAAAGAATGGTCAGGGAGGCGATTCTGATTCTGCTCCATCAACTCCTACCAGCACTATCCCTCCCAGTGCTCTTTCTGAGGCACAAGTGTCATCTGGACAAACTCCAACAACCCCTACCAGTCCACCTATCATCACAACAACCAGTGGCCCACCCAACACCACAGCATCAAGTGGCCCTCTTAGCACCACAGCAACAACCAGTGGTCCTGTAACGACCACCTCAACCATTGGACTGGCTAATACTACGGCAACTAGTAGTGCACCTAACACAGGGCCTGTCAATGGTGCAGTCGTAACAAGGACTGTCCACAGCATCCCCACACATCCTCCGTCCCGTGGACATGCCCATGCTCCAGCACTTAGCCAGTCACAGTTGCCACAAGTTCCTCAGCTCAGTCAGCAACAGCAGTCATCTGGGCCACTTAAGCCAACTCCCAACCCTGCCATGACACCCAGGTAACATATGAGTTCATAATCCAATTCCTTATTAGGTAATTTGTAAGGAGAGGGAATTGAAAGAAAAGATGAAAATACTGCATTACTTATTTGAATGCTACATCCAAGAATTCAACTACAGTATTTTGAGAAAGGCAGTTCATGTCATCATTATTTTCTTGCAGTGCAAAAGCATATTGATATGGGCTCTTTTTGAAGTTGTCTGACACCTACGTTCTTTTACACATATATTGGTAAAGTTTGTTTTGTCCTGCAGAGTTTATGGACCAAGTGCACAGCAATTTAACCAGCGGGTGCAGCCTTTGGGTCAGAACCAGGTAACGTATAATTCTATTTATGATCCATGTCATTTGTGCCTCCCAAATTAATTCTCTGTTATTCTGGTACTTCATAGTGCATCCCTGTAAAGCCATTTTCTGATAAGTTTACACTGCAGTTTACTTTGAAGAAATTTTTTGTTAAAGTATAGGGAGTTAACTTCATTATAGTGAAGATCTACTTTGAGAATAGTAGTTTTTTGATGTATGTAATTAGACTGTATTTCAAATAAGACACAGGACTGTGCCCAACCAACTGTAATAAGACACTATGCTTAACATAATATAGTTAGACATTCAACGATGTGCCTAACTTGTTCTTCTGTAACGATCAAGTGACATGTTGTGACTGATCTTTGTGCTTTTGAAATTTACATGGATATTTGATGGTCTCCATTGTTGTGGGAATTAAAGTTTACCTTAGTCACAGTGAAAACCTAAAAGTTTGTAGAATTGACATGCTTATTTGTACATTGACAATATGTGTTTTAGCTGTAATTCCACAGTAACATTGGCTTTAACTAGTCAGCATTCAAAGTTGCATGGATAGAATACTGTTGTGGTGCAGAATTTGTACTTGCACAGTATTGAGGGCTCATGTAATAGGAAAGGGCTGGAGGTGGTTTGTGTTGGAACAGCTGTGGCTACAGCTACTAGTTCTGCATTTAGTGATTAATATCTTTTTTTTAAATATGATCATCAGTTTCAGTTAATGTGAATTGCTACTGTATTGCTTAACTTAATATTCCATGGTTATCTCATGGTAAAAGCTTAGCTTTGTCAATATCAAGCTTTTTTGTGTATATATAAGGTGAACCATATATTAAGAACTGTGGTATGCGACTTGATATATATATGACGTACACATGAAATAAGTTACATTTTCATCACAGCTTACACAACACACTCACATCCACCTAAAGATCCCACCACATTCATAGTCACACATGAGCCAACTTGTACCTGTAAAGGCACCCAGAGAAGACACACCCGACCTATGCCAGTGATGGCGTAACCGAGAGTGGGCTCTTATTGAGAAGAGCCCATGATGAGCTTAGTCATGGCAAATTTTTACATACACACACAGACAAAGAATTACTTCAATAGCATTAGAGTAGTGAATGAATGGAGTAAACTGAATGAGGAAACAGTAAATGAGGTAAGAATGTAGAAGTTTAAAAAGTTTTAAGGTAATAGAGTTGGTTCAAGAGAGGATGCCTCTTGAGTGTAAAACTCTCTTCCCTGACAGTACAGATAGGTAATTACACATATATTTACCTTTACCTCCCATTTACATTTTTCTTCATAGAATGAACTTATTTAAGGATTTATTTTGATGAATAGTCTTTTGTATTCTGATGTGTAATAGATACTTCATTGACAGGAAATCATTGATCTTGTATTTTTACAAAACTAATCATATGTTCATTGACTTAAAAAGTATGGTTTTGAATGTGAAATCAAGGTTGCGACATCCTACAAAGAGCTAGATAGGCGTCTCATGTGGTCATTTATAGGTATAGTGAAATTCAAGTATAAAGTGATGAAGATTGGAAAGAGAAAGATGAGACCAAGCTATATTTGATACTTTCAAGTGAACAAATTACAGAAATGTTTTGATAGGGTTTTAGGAGTGTGGCTCTCTGTCAATAGAGAACCACATTAGGATCATTGTAAGAGAGAGAGAGAGAAACTATGTTGACTGTTGTCAAAATACCTCTCAAGTACATGGATAAAGCATTAAGAAAATTATTCAGCGCTTATAGTAGACCCAAGTGCATCCTCTGGTCACCCAACTAAAGAAAACTTAAAAATATTTTAAGGTCCAACTGTGGTCATAAAGATTGTAGCTGAGGTATGATGTCCTCAGTAACAGGGAGAAGTTAGCTGTCACAGATTTGCCCAATATAGAGGAAAGAAATGAAAAAGGGAGTAACAAGATTAGACCTTACATGTTCTGAAGTCATTTTGACAGAGTTGATGATAAGCAGCTCTTTGATATATTGAGATACCAATGAAGCAGATGACACAAGAAATTGAACGAGGAAAGAGTTTGAGAAAATTTTTGAAATACATAAATGTATATTACTGAATAATTGGAATAAACCAAATGGGGAAACGGTGAATGCAGAGAGCTTTAGAAAATTTAAGAAATTGTATGGTAGAAAACAGAGGTTAAGAGATAAGGCTCCACAACTGTAAATATCCAAACTGTAATTCTAAACACACACACTCACACACACATTATCCTGGTGGAGGGAAACAAAGGTCACGTGAGTTTACATGAGAAAGACCGACAACAGGAAGTCTGATTGGCCTGTGACTAGGTTGTATGAAAAAAGATTATTTGACAAGAAGAATTTTATTCCAGTCACTACTTTTTTAAGCTGTCACCGACTCCCCATTGCTGCACATTAGCCTTCTAGTGTCCCCTTTACCGCTGTCGTTTATACGTTTATTTTGGCGTTTTTCTCAGAAAATACCTGAGTGTATAAAATATTTGTCCTAGGTGATTTTAAGCCAGACCCTTAAAGGTAAAGAGGTTATATAAAGAAGGAAAGACTAAGAAAAGAAGAAGAAATGGCACAGCTTTGTTGTTTGAAGAAAGGAGGAGGCATCATAATGCTCCATCCCCGGGTATCCAACCACCAAACGGAAATCATAGGAAGCAGCACCCGGAAACGTGCCACGGGTCCGAGTCTTGGTGTCAGGGACACACGCCGACGGCTCGCGACCTCAGTGGTCGAAATGATATCAGTAGAGCAGGCAAGAAGATAGCAACTTCACGACAGACAGACAGACAGACAGACAGACAGGAAGGAGAGGGGTGGTTGGAGAGACGTCATCGATTCTTGGATAATGAATGAGACGGAGGGATATTGATTCCAATCTGGCTAACAAAGAGGCGGAGTAAAGAGCCACCCCAGATATGCGAAGAGCACTCCATACTGGGGGCCAATAAACCACCCCGTAGGTGTGATGTAGGTGTTCACAAGACAAAGAAACAGAGCACCAGGAAAACACCTTCACCAATAAGGGTATAGATTTTGTGGGGTTTCCAGAATGATGAACATGCTCTCTGTCATTTGCTAGGAATGAACTGTCGTGTTTAGAATCTGAAGAGAGTGACACTGGAAAAGAGATAGGGACAGAAAGTAAGTTTTAGTATTACTGAATTCAATCAGGTTCCTACCTCACCAATTCGAAATTTTGCATAATTATAGTTGATAACTGACTTCAGAAAGAGTTAGGATATGTTTTTCAAAAGATTGAAAGGTGGGATGAGTAGGTTAAGTTGTTAGTGAAGGAGAAAAAATGTGTATGAACGCTACCTGCAGGGAAGGAGTGCGAGAGATTAGGAAATGTACAAAAGAGAGCAACAGAAGGGCAAGTGGAAAGTGCTGGGGCAGAAAAAGAGGGCAAGTGAAAGGGATGGGTTGAGAGAGAATAGGCAAACGTCAGGGATAACAAGAAAATGCTTTGGAAGGAAATGAGAACAAATTGAGATAACAGGAAGGAAAGTTGATAGATAAGTGGTAACAGGCAGAGAAGTGAAGTGATGATGGCTTGAGTATTTTAATAGGCTATCGAATGTGTCAGATGATAGGATAGTAGGCTGTTCGGAACGCCGTGGAGTTATACAGGGAATGAGAGAGTCATGACGAATAATTTGGTGAAAAGAGAAGAACTGGCGAAAGCTTTGCGTAAGATGAAGAGTGGAGAACTGGTTGGAGCGGATGGGATTGCAGCTGAATTTGTTGATTGGTTAAGGACGAAATAGCATGAACAAATATTACCAACAGACGTTACTTGTGGAGTTAGAATTACAAAAAGATGATCAAAAAAGCTTTTCTCTTGGTGTTATAAGACTCCACTTCAATTAGACTTTAAACCTTTAAACCAATAAGAAATTAGTCCCAAAGGAAATCGGTTTCGAATATTTGACTGACGATTTTAAATGCCTTGCAGAAAATCGAAGACTTTCCAAAAGATGAATTATCTATCATTCGTGCAATTTATTAGGACATGTGATGAAAGTATAGCACGAATAACGATCTCCTTTTGACACATTATGGCATCTGATTATGATCCTCAATTTGAAACCGGTTGCATTCTAAGTGTCCGAGTGCTCACAGCGGCAGCAAGAGCGGTAAAACAGCAGCAACAGGAGGAGGAGGAGGAGGAGGAGGAGGAATATGGACGACGAAGCACCACCGCTGACAACAGAACCATCAGCCAAAGGCAACAGAAGGAGCAAAAGAAAGACAGCGACACTGGCAAGCTTGGGAACTCTCCACCTTCGATCTGCTTCTCTTCAAATGGCAGGGTTTCCTCATAGTTTTTCCTCCCTCTTCACGCCTTACTCCTCGATCTCTTCTTACAGCCTGGCCTCGATGAGGACTATTCGTCCTCATACAAGCACAACCAAGTCGAGTAATAGCGGTAGTTCCGTCGATCTTTCTGGTCGATCCGCTAACTTGCTAACGATCATTATACACTGTTATTGACGGGCTAATAACCTTAAATACTCCTCGGCGACAGGATTACATTAAGACTGAGAACAGGGGGGTAAAGGGTCATGGACAGCCGTTCGATGTAATCAACAACCAGAAAGATAATTACGAATTTCGATAAGGTAGGATAACAGCCCCAGATATACAGGGATGAATTCACTGTAAAAAGAAATATTCATCGCTAACTCCCTTGCCAGTATTGCCTTTCTGGAGGTTCGTATAATCTCCAATTATTATCATTATTAATTTCTTGAGGGTTGGGGGTGGGGGAAGGGGGAGCTTTTTAATTAGTTTTCAGGTTTAAGGGGGAGTCGTGTGTTTTCATACGACCTGCGCTTAGGTGGTTCCTCATTAAGGTGGTAATTTGTTCCCCTAAGAAAAATAATCAGAGTCAGGGACAACATTAGATTAGTTCCTGAATTCATGGCAACAATTTACTTGTCTCCACGATCGATGTGGAGATCCCCTCCTGGGAGCCATGGATCACACAGTCCCTTACTGGAAATCCATATACTAGGGAACCTACGCGACCTAATTCACCCAGAGAATCGAAACGCTTTCGGTTCTGATTCTCACAGTCTGGAATCGTGTTAGAACGACTATTCTCCAGGAGGTTCAGCGTTCTTATGTCTTATCTCATACACGAGAGACATGACACAAGACCTGATTGTCTATGACAAGTTTATCTATTGAAGGAGAGAAATGCTTACGTGGGAGCACTTGGAAGAGCCAGATAACAGCAGACCTGAAGGTTTAAGACATGGTTATCTGCTGGAGGATACGTGATTATAGCATATCGGAGTACATGGATAAGCCAGATAACAGAAACTTCGATGGTTTATGATAAGGCTATCTATTGCAGGATAGTAATAGCCCATGGGAGTCTATAGGAAGACCAGATACCAGGAGACCTTGATGGTGTATGACGAGGCTATCTGCTGAGGGAGAATGATAATATGAGTGATGATGGATTCGTAAGCTATACACACAGGGGCGAGATAGAAAAGTAGAGGGGTCTATAGTCTAAACTCGGTTTGTATTTTGCTCTGTTGATTCTTCGGCGAAGGGTTTAATGAAGCATGTAGCCAATGTGGACATAAGATGAAGAGGTCGGTAGGATTCCTGATTCCCTCACCCATGAAAAATACGACCCGACTGGCAGAGAGCTTCTGTGGATGTGGATCCACCCTTTGAGCATGACAGTGCGACTCTTGAGCGCGACTCAACAGCTCTTGGGTATGATTACCCAGCCTTTGAAGCTAAACTTTAAGGGTCAGATTGGAGGTCACCGTACCCAAGGGGTCATATCGTCGAGTTCAAGGATCGTCCTAACACTCTAAGCGGTCGTATCCATCATGTTCAAGGTCTATATCGTCATACTCAAGGGTCGTATCCATCATGTTCAAGGGCTATAATGTCGTACTCAAGGGTCGTACCATTGCGTTCAAGGACCCTACCGTCGGGCTCAAGGTTCGCATCCTCATGTTTAAGGGTCGTACCATCGTGCTCGAGGGTTGCACCGTCATGTTCAAGGGTCCTATCGTCGTGCGCAATTGTTGCACCGTCGTGCTCAAGGGTCGTACCAGAGTGCTTATGGGTGGCAGCCACGGTGCTCAAGGGTCGCAAAGTCGTGATAAAGGACCGTAATGTCATGCTCAAGGGTCGTACCACCACGTTCAATAGTCACATTATCATGCCCAAGGCTCGTACCATCATCTTCAAAGGTCGTACCATCGTTCTCAAGGGTTGTACCGTCGTGCTTAAGAACCGTGCCATCATGCCCAAGGGTCGCACCGTCTCGCTCAAGGATCGTTACATCATGCTCAAGGCTCGTACCGTCATGCTCAAAAAGTCTAGGGTTGTGAATCAGTTCTACCGAGCACCTCAGAGTACCTCACCTCAATAACAGCACAAAATACACCCATCACTCAGCCCTGGTATACGTATACCTTAGGCCACATGAAGAAAAACGGAGACAGTGGTTCATCGCGGCTATCGTAAATGTTGACGAGATTCATCGCGATACAAGAGCATATGAAAGACAAAGTCACAGGCGAAAGAGATGAAGACTTTTGACCTTGAGAGACGTTGGGGATCCGGCAATACACACGTGTTGGAACTGACAAACATCATCCCCCCCAGCCCTCCCATCAGTCTGCTCTTCAGCACGGGAATAACCAATACTTTCCAGCACGAACTCAAAGAGGGAAAGGTCGGTCGGTCTATGTAAAGGAGACGTCATGGGAATCGGGAGCTAATTAGAGGGCCACAGTTCTT
>JAUTXX010090572.1:0-16788 GCA_032273605.1 Panulirus laevicauda
AAAAACATTTTGAGTGATTGGGGCCTGAACATAAGGAGGGTGAAAGGCTTGTAAGGAATAGAGTGAATTGGAATGATGTGGTATACCGTGGTCGATGTGCTGTCACTGGATTGAACTAGGGCATGTGATGCATCTGGGGTAAACCACGTAAAGTTTTGTGGGGCCTGGATGTGGAAAGGGAGCCGTGGTTTTGGTGCATTATACATGACAGCTAGAGACTGAGTGTGAATGAATATGGCCTTTTTTCTTTTCCTAGAGCTACCTTGCATGCACAGGGGGAGGGAGGTGTCATTTCATGTGTGGTGGGGTGGCGACGAGAATGAATGAAGGCAGCAAGTATAAATTTGTACATGTGTGTGTATGTATGTATACGTTGAAATGAATAGGCATGTATATGTGTGTCACAGGGCATTTATGTATAAACATGTGTATGTGGGTAGGTTGGGCCATTCTTTCGTCTGTGTCCTCGCGCTACCTCTAACGCGAGAGACAGAGACTAAGTATAATAAAGAATAAATATATATACTTCTATTTTTTGATAAATCACCATTCTGGGGACTTCATAAATTTTCAAGACTCCATTATATAGGGGCTAACTAGAAGGGTGCTACACAGAACATTTGTGTCACCTGCAGTGAAGCATAATTATCAAAAATGAAATGAAATGGGTGGAAATACTGTATGGAATTATCAAAAACATCTGTATCAAGTTCCATGGCCAAATGTGGAATTTTCAAATCATGAGCCAGGTTAAGTTCTGGGTTCAAACGCTTTACAAGTGGCATAAAAATAAAATGAAAGTTAAGCTGGTAAAAAGAAAGAAAAAAACTGTACAAAGATTCATGATCAAAGGCTAAAGTTTCCTGAAGTTTTGTCACAGGAAATATTACAAGTTAAACCATTTTTATGGCACACCTCACACAAACTCCTGAAAATCCTTCCCTCCTTTTTTATCATTTTCTCAAAAGAAGGAACAGAGAAGCGAGAATATTCCCCCATAGGCTCGGTCCCCTGTTCTTAATGCTACCTTGCTAATGCAGGAAATGGTGAAAATACATGAAAAAAATAGAAATATAAAAAAAAATACAGCAATATCAGAACTTACTGTTAAAAGCAAACTTACTTAGATAATGGAATATCAACTTATTTTTTTCTCATTACCTTCCATATCTCCTCTTTTTCTCCAATAATCAGAAAACTCTCTTGACAAGAAGGCTTTCCCATGGCGGTTTCCATGAAGCAACTGAATTAGAGCTGGAACAGCTGTAAATGAGAATTTAGTATACTTAAATTCAGGGCATAAAAATTTTATAGGTAGGAGCATTAGGTAAAAGTAGTGGGTTGGAACATTATACAGGAACATTACATAGCAACAGTAGGTAGAAGCATCAGGTAGGAGCCTCTGAAATCAATGCACTAGAGTTGTCCTCTGCAGGTGGCTTGTTCAGGGTGAAGCAGTGAAGGCTGAGAAGCAGCACTAGGGGATAATTTACTTTATTTCTGATCAAAATACATGAAATTATTTTGGGCTGAGTGCAAAAGAGGCATCTTGTGAAGAGAAGTGGTGAGAATGGAGGTATTCACCTCATGTAACAGATTAAAATAACAGGAAAATGAAAAGGCAAGAAGCTCTTAAAGGTGAGAAAAATCATTGTTTCACTTTAACACTGGAAATGGGTTGGAGATATGATGAGTGAAGCTACATGTACTATACCCATTTCATGAAATTAGAAATGGAATTAATAATGAGCAATAGACATATTTGATAAAGGTATTCGCACTAAAGGCTAAGAAGTGGCACTCAACTTCACTCTTTATGGAGCCTCTATTGCCATGGCCACCCCCTTGAAGGAATTCCAGAATGGAACAGGCATTAGATAGATAGATAGGTATTTCAAAATCAAAAACAATTGAATTAAACATTTACTAATGAAGCACAACTGTCTATACAAGAACATTAAATCATGAAAGGTAGCATCCAGGTTTCCATCTGATAGGTTGTCATATCCCAAAAATGTGCTATGTATGCTATGTGTTGTTCTTTGAAATATAGCTATGACAATTAAAACCTTATTCATATCCAAAATATCAACCCCTAAACAGGTTGCTTCCATTCTCTATGGAATGTGGTATACACTTTAAGCTACAGTGTCAAATTAGACATGCCAAACAAAAAAATTGTCTGAACATAATAAAAAAAAATTCTAATTAATGGTTAATGTATTTTCTTTCTGACTAAACTCTATTTGTCATGTATCACAACTACAGATCTTAGTACAATAATTTCAGAGCAAATACCCACTTCTTTCTGCTGTCTCTAATACACCCATACTATTTTCTTTTAACTACTCTAACCTCGTATCTGAAGATATCCATCTCTCCACATTTCTCTCTCAAGATACAAACAGAAGGCAACTTCTTCACTTACAAAAATTCCTTACACTAAGCAGAAGGTTTCAGAAAAATCACTTGAAAGTCAATAATACAACTTGAGGGAAATGTTATGAAGCAAAAACAGAGAACATTACAAACAATTCTGTGGGATAAATGTAATAGATCTGAGTAATTTTGTAAGATGACTACCTTCAACAAACACAAAAGAGCAATCACTATCTTCAGAAATGATAACAGGATATATTTTGTAAACCCTATTGATGAAAGAGGGTGTTCACTCCTCACAACAATGCTATTTTGTGGTATCACCCTATAGCTTTTATCTATTTACGATTGTCTTTGGGTCAATTTATATGAAAGAGTCCTGCTGTTACCCAGGGCCTTTCTAAAGGCTCCTGTAGCCTCAGGTTGCACTACTTCCAGTAATTGGTAAATGTAGACTCATCTGAATTGAGAAATTCTTTGACAAGATTGTATCCCAATAATGCAACCTTGCCGAAGGTGAATTTTTTCACTTGTGGTGTAACCTCTTGTGGGCAGAGTCCAGTAACACCTCATTTACAGCTCAGCAACTATATCAAATGTCAAAGTATGATTGAAATCAGTGACTAGTCTCTAGAATACTGACAAGAAATGTTTCAGAATTCAAACAATAATCATCCTGGATGAAAAAAAAGAAGCAAGATGTATGAAGTACTGTGTAAAATACCAGTTAAAAAAATGCAAAAAATACAAGAAAACTGTCAACTTTCAGGATCCAACCTTTGCAACTTAAAACCTGTACATGCAAGAATAATTATAGACCACCCAGTGAATAATGTAAAAAACTCATTGGATAACAATTTAAAAAAGTCACTCCAAAATCCTCGGAGGGGAGTCTGTCAGAGAAAATGATACAACACCACTTGAAGAAGGATCTGAAGTTGCTGTCAAGTCATAATCCCAAGAAACCTCTTTTCATAAAGCAGATGCACATGATCTGCTTGGCTTCTGCCATAAACAAAAACTGGATGGTCTTGTGCAGTGAAGACAGTTCAATTAAGTGCCTCACAACAAGGAATGGAATGGTTGAATGGCCAAGTATTGTGAGCTCCTACTTGTCCCATTACACAGAAAATGGTAGAGCATCCTGATTCTGTGATGGCATAGGTATGATTCAGAGGTGAAAAAGGTCAAGAGGGTTTGTATTTTCAACCTAAAATTAGTCTCATGAATGGAGGACATTACAAATCATATATGAAAATTCAATGTTGTTTCTTTATTATCTTTATGGAGTTTTTATCCAAAATGGTGCACCTTGCCACAAAGAATGAAACGTAATGCAATGGCTCAGCGAGAAAATATAGGTATTGGACTGGCTAGACTCCTTGTATAATCTAAATATAATAAAAAAAAGTTTTGGAATGTGATGAAAAATAAACTACTACTGTGCAACAAAGCATTAGTTCCTACAATGCAACACAAAATCAAAAGGATATGGACACTGAATAACTCAAGACATTATCAGCCGACACAGCTCATCAAGCTAGAGAGAACATGACAATATACTAAAGTATAATTACATAAGCTTTTGCTTGTTTGTCTGTTCCGTTTCTGTGTAAAAACCAAAACTTTTCCTTCTTGGAAGCATGCATTAGTACATCCCATCCCAAAGAGGGGTGACTGTTCTAATCCTTCAAACTAACATCCTATTGCTTTGACATCTAACATTTTCAAAGTCTTTGAATTCCTTTTCAACTCCCATATCCTTACACATTCAGAATCTTACAGCCTTCTCTATGATCACCAGTATGGCTTCCATAAGGCAATATCCAATGTGATACTCTTTCCTATCTTATTAATGTCTGGTCATCACCCTTGAAAGATTTTGGGGAATCCTATGTAAATGCCCTTGACATATCCAAAACTTCTGACAGGGTTTGGCATTGGGGTCTCATCTCTATGCTCCCTCCTTTTGGCTTCCCTATCTCGATTTACTCCCTCACATCTATCTAGCTCCCTCTCTGGCCAATCTATCTCTGTGGTTGTTGATGAATCAGCATCATCCCCTTTCTCCATCAACAGAAGTGTCCTTCAAGGTTCTGTTCTGTCCCCTAGACATTTTTTCCTTTTCATCAACAATTTTGTCTTCCACAAACAACCAAATGTACTAATATGCTGACAATTGAACACTGCATTCCTCCACATCCTTCATTTCTGCTCCTTTTCTCACTCAATCCACATCTCACCTAAACACAACTTCCTCAATAAACTCAAACTTGGACAAGATATCTCTATAGGGCACAGACAAAATCTGTTTAATGACTTCATGACCCAGTTTCTAACCATCTATCGATCAAAAACTTCCCGCAGTTCTGTAATTCCACCTCTTGAATCAATGAACATACTTGGTATTACATTACTCTAACATTCACCTTTCTTGGACACCCTACATTATGGAAATAGCCAAGTCTGCCTCTAAGGTACAAGTCATGCTTAGATGTTGAAATTTCTTTTCTTCTGAACAGTTGCTCCATTTATTCAAAGGATTGATCCATCCTTATATGGAGTACTGGAGTAACGCTTTCACATCTGGGGTGATTCTAGCTCTGTAACCTTACCTGACAGAGTCGAGTTAAAAGCAGTCCAACTTATGAAGTCTCCTCGGCAAACTTCCAAATTTGACTCGCCTGCCCAAAGCCACAATGTTGATATATTTTCCCCTCTTCAGTAGGTATTACTTTAGTTTTTGCTCCCAGGATCTGACTGGTTGTGTGTCCTCACCACTAGGCAGACAATGCAATACTCAGCAAACTGCTGCATCACATGATTACTGTGTGGCTATTGGCAACACAGGTAGGCCTTCTTGATAACTGTTTCTTTTCCTACACCTTGAAGCTTTAGCACTCTCTACCCTCTCATGTCTTTCTCAATAACTATGACCAGGTATATTTCAAAAGACAAGTTTTTTACTTCCTTCAAAAATTCATAAATGCCTTCCCTTGTCTCTTCTTTTTCCCCTTCATAATCCTTTCTTTATTTCAATCAAGGCCTGACCTTGATGTTGACTTTTATCTGTGATTATTTTTAAGCACAAAAGGACTAAAAAAAAAAAAAATTATGTGAATCAAGACCATCATATAATTTTAGCTGATACTGTAAATTAGAAGCAAGAAAAAGGTAAAGGATTCTATTGGTCCATTATCAAATGATCATGACACTAACTAGAGATGATATAGAAATGGTTTCCTTTCTAAACAAATATACTGACTCAGTCTTTACATCAAAAAGTCCTATAATATAAAAGTTAAAAAATGCATTTCTTGGGACTAAAAATAAATAAATGGACATTATAAATATTGAGTGCCAAGAAGTATTTGAATAGACAAAATTAATCCAAACAAGTCAGCTGGTCCACAAAACATCTCCCCAAAATACTGAAGAGGCTAGGCAAATAGCTTTCTTGATCACCAAAATATTCAAGTATCATTGCAAAAGGTGTCTAAAGACTTGAAACTTGCTAAATTAACATCAATTTTTGAAAAAAGAAGTAGAAAATGTGTTTTGAATGACTATGAGCCTCATTTTGGTTCCAGGTAAATAGAAACAATTAGACATCATAAATTCCTAAAGAAAAGATTGATAGTCAACTATAAACAAGGTTCCCAGAATAAAAGATCATGTTTAATGAATCTGACTGAATCCTTTAGATATACAATAACTGGGACTCCAAAATACGCTTAATGTTGTATACTTGGACTTATGTAAAGAGTTCATAAAAGTTCCACATATAAGATTACTAAATAAAATTAAAGCTCATGGCACAGATTGAATCTGTGCATGGATTGCAGATTAGTACTCAGAAAAGAGAGTGGTTTTAAATGGGGAAGCGGAGTTCCAAGTTCCACAAGGTTCAGTTCTAGTACCCATACCTTTCATCATCTCTATCATTGACTGACCTACAGACAGGACTCTCCAGTAGAATCTCAAAACTTACCAATGACTCAAAATTTGGAAACAAAATTCAAAGTAAGACTGTCTGAAGATTCTCAGGGATTTGGACAAATTGACAGAGCCATAGTAAATGGCCTGAACACAGACAAATGCAAATTAACGCACTTTAATGCCAGAAATTAAATCATAAATATAAAATGCTTGGTAAACTGACTAGAAGTTAAAGAAAAAAACCTTAAGGTAAATGACCTTGAATATGATAAGCAATGCCTAACTCCATACAATAAAGCCAATAGGATGCTTGGATTCATGGATTCATAACTAGAAATATAAACAACAAAACCAAGAATATAATACTTAACCTTTAAAATGCCATAGTTAGACCTCACTTGAAGCAAAATGTTCAGTTCTTGTCATCAAACCTGACCAAATATGAGGAGAAATTTGAGCCAATTCAAAGACTGACCACACTAATCTCTTCATGCAGAAATAATCCAAACAAGGAAAGACTCAAGAAGCTAAATCATAGAAGGGGGTGAAGCGAGGTAGGTGGAAAGAGGGAGATGAGACAGGAGGGAAGATGGGATGAGACAGGTGGTAGGAGGGAGGTAGCCAGGTGGGAGGAGGAGGAAGAGACAGAGTTGAGGAGCTGAAACAAGTGGGAAGAAAAGGTTAAGGCAAGGAGGAGAAGGGGGAATGAGGAAGATGGGATGAGAGGATGTGAGGTGAAGGATAAGATTTTGATATGTGAAGTAAAAAATGGAAATCCCTGTGACCATTCACTTTCTCACCTTCCTCAGGAAATGTCTTGACAAACTTTTGTTTAACAGAATTCTTGTCCTCTACAACTCCCTCCTCCTCTAGTTTCCGATCTTTACTCTCAGCAGGCTGTAATCCTCCATGTCTAGTACCAATTGGAAACTGAGAGCAGAGATTAACCACCTTGTGAGGATTCAAGATTTTCAACAGTTGACTGTAAGCTGAAAGGGTATAAATAAGCAGTTAGAGAAAGCTTACAAACTGGTGTAAGCTAATATGTACATAAATTCACAATAACTGTTCTAATAATCTAAATTCATCAAATACATAATCATTTACTCATAATTCAGCTCTAGCACTGGCCTTAACCACGGCATTTCCTTAACCATAGATATATTCATGACACACCACTGTCTAGGAGCTACATACAGCACAGGAGGTCCCTGCAAAACAACGGCTGTCACAGCAACATTTAAAAATGGTCACAACCAAAAATTTGGGTAGAAATTTGTAGATGATCAAGCTTTTGCAGTCTAGTGATGGATGTAGAGAAAACTATTTTTTATGTATTCTTTCAATAATAACAAAAAATTTAAGTAAATTCTATGGTTTTTCATAATGCCTTTTATAATGATATCAATTCACAATAACATTACATTCTTACTGAATTCCAGCCATTGTTGGTCACCTTATAAGGAATACAATGTTTTCATATTCTTAATGTTCCATGAGAGTACTATCTACATAACCCGAAAACATTCAAATCTATAATATAATAGCTAAGGACATCAACAAACATAAAAGTTATACAATGCAATGGATAAACTTATTTAGAAAGGCTTGACTTCATCCCCATTAGTCCCTAACTAGCAGCATTATCGGTTAGAATCATGAAATATTATCCAACTGACCATAGAAATGGCAACTGTTGCTGAATTAAGAGTAAGAGTGTCTTATTTACATCATGATCGAGTGTGATATACCTATGGTAAACTATGATGTTTTAGGTAGAGTCCATACATGACAATCAGATGAGGGAAATTTTCTGTCTGGAGCATAACCCCCTTATAATGTAGGGTTCAATTACTCATACAGCGACATTCCACTGCAATGACACATTGCTAGCAACATAACTCAATCATTCTGCAAAGACCACAGTATAAATTGTTCTAAAATCTAAAAGTTGTCCTAAGTTACCTTGTGTCAAATATTCTGGTATAAAAAGGTCTTTAAACAAGCCCAATGATTCTAAGGGCCTGGCCAATATACTTCACAACTGTACTCATTTTCTTCCCCTCTAAAATCAGATGTTAAAATAGGATCCTCTACTTCAACCAATAATCTTTACGAGGCTAAAAACACAGCTTTAAGTAATTGACAGATCAAGAAAGAGTCACAGTTATCAAAGTACTCAACAATTGAATATCAAGTTATAAGACACACACTTACTGTACTATGTTCACATTACTATTTCCAAATGATCACCTCTTCAATAATCTAGCCTGCCATTCATAATTTCACTTATGTACACCACCCTGATGAATATCTTACAACTGCAGACATAGTCACTTACATGTCATTCAACACCTAAATTTATAAAACTGTCCAATAATAGGCAATCATCCAATCATTTCATACATTATCTTACTTCTATGCTCCATATACAGAGCTAAATGAAAGTAGCAATGAGCCATATTGATCCATTCCTTCAATATCTCCCATTACATGATCCACATCCAGCCTCATCATATTCTACTTTCTCGACCATGATCCTTATATCTTCTCTTATCTTTCAACACTCAAAATCCATATCAACCTTAATCCTGTTAGGTAGCTATTGGCAGGGAACCATCTACCAGGGAGGTATATTACCGGTACTACCCACCTGGGTATTGGAGGGATTAATGACAGCTGCAATGTGAGCCAACACCAGTGGTTATGTTGCACTCCTCTGACCCAGGTAGCTGTCTATTCTTTCTGCTTCACCCACACATGGTCTGCTAGCATTCTGTCCACAAACAAAATCTTTCCTTGTCACACATAACACTTGACACCATCTGACTCACTGAAGCCAGTCTTCGTACCTCTAGATTTTCCTGCAGTAAGCACTATGTGCTCGCCCTGCCTTTTAGCCAAATGGAAACAGCATTAGACAGTAGTAATAGTAGGTAGAAACATTTGGTAGGAGCATTAGGTAGAACTACAAGGTACGAACATTGGTGGAAGCATTAGGTAGAAGTAGTACACTGGAATATTAGGTAGACACATTAGATAACAGTTGGTGGGAATATTAGACAGAAGCCTCTAGAAACACTGCACTTGAGTTGCCATCTGCTGGTGGCCTGTTAAAGGTGAGGCACTAAAGGCTAAGAAGCAGCACTGGAGCTCACCAGTAATAGAGACTTTTGCTGTGGCTAATCCCTTGAGGTAGTACAGAGAGGGAATGGGCATCAGAGATAGATAGACATACCTTAATCCCTAATATCCAGTAAATCCTCAAAAAAATTCAAGAGTTTACTATAAAACAAACATTACCCTACCTGGATTGTTATTTGCATCTGCCATCCATAAAGACCCCATGATACGAGGTTTTAATTGCTTTGTCTTTTTCTTCATTTCCTCCTCAAACTCTGCCTGCTTTTGCTTCAGTTTCTCCTTATGTTTGGTATTATCATCCTAGAAAGACAGACATCCATTCAACTAAAACATCAACTGATAACTCAACACTGAAATCTAATACTAAGTCTGAGCTTTTCAGAAATGTTTCTTCGGCCTTCCCAGCGCTTTCGGAAAACTTTTAATATCTTCCTGATAAAAGTTACTTTTTGGAGACAAGAAATTTCTTCCAAATTCTCTCTCTCTTTCTTTTCAAAATTCAAACTTGTAAGGAATCTTTTGAAATAAATAACAAAGCTAATACATCATCCTACTTTCAAATGGATTACATACCTACAAAGATAGATAAGAGGGTTGCATTGAATCAAAGAAACTTATAAATGGGCAAACCATTTCACAGTATATCATCTGTGAGAATAGACATATATCTATACGACTGATTATACCATATCAGTGGTATAACAGAACCCTCACTTTATCATGGTTGATTGACCATTACTCCCCCCCACCCCAAAAAAAAAACCTTCACATATGACACAGGAGGCTCACTACCCACATCACAAACACAAACACAGACCATGAACAAATTAAGTACCTTTTGAACATTTACTGGCACCATTTCTGAAAGAGAAAAGAATCTATCATCATCCTCTACACATGTTTGCTCCACTCTAAACTATTCCTCAACAAACTAGTCACCCATCCCCTGAAAACCAAAGATTTACAAAACTATCAACTCATCAAAATGAGTTTATAATGCAATCACCGCATACTCAGATACCACAATCATTCAAAACCTGCACACTGAAACAAATATACTTCCAATACCCTCTCACCTCAACATGCTTTGCACTAATCCCAACCCCTTGATTTCAGAATCATATACACCAAATTCCGTAATCCAGCAAATACCACACTGACAAAGCATTTTTTCACTGTACTGACTGAAAATCATAAAACAACTGCCCTCAGAACTTGATCTTGAACTCCATTCCACTACACATACACCTAAATGTAACCACAAAACCCCATCAAGTACAAGTTACACTTCTTGTCTGCATTCTGGACAGCACCAATATGTTCAAAATTACCAACACTGTTTAAACATATCACAAGAAACCCTCATGCCCAACATGCAACTTCCACAGGAGATATCTAACTCCTCCTCAATTGCTCTACACTCCCCCCACTAAAACACTTACAAAGCACCACATCCCTTTAATCCATGGTCCTGGCCAGCACCTATGACTAGCTTCCCGAGAGTTGTGGGTGCCCCAAAAGAAAGTCCTGGTGTAGGAGTGAAATTATATATTCATACAGTATAGGAGGAGAGTTCTTCACTCATAGGGCCCCACCTCTTGAACTTTCCTTACCATCAGATACCTTTTTAAACATCTGTGTACTGTGAGCCTTTATAGTTTCTTTGCTCAGTCCAGTGGTTCCCAACCAGTGGGACATGGTGAATTTCCTGGGTGGGCTATAGGCTGTCACAGGTTCAATATATATTCAGGTATGAATTACCATAATACCTGGTGATTTTGTACATTTTAGTATATCTACAAGGCCATTTCAGAATGCCATTGTATCTAAACTTTGCTGGTTTCCTAAACACATGTATATATCTGCACGTATGCATTTCACTGGTTGACAAAATAAGAGGTGGGCCACAATTTATCAAAATAAGCTATATTGGGCCATCAATCACCTTAAAAACATTGGAATTCAAAGGGTTATCTTCTACCAACCATCTGCCATCTTTACATTAAACAGTACTTCACATCCTTTCTAACAAGCTTTGAACAAAGTTCATGCCATGGTCACTGGTTACTATGTCATTTCATGTCGAAGAACTGCTCCCTCTCAACACTGCCAAACTGATAAAGAAACTTGAAAGCTGTAATCAAATCATCCTTCTTTCTTCTCTCCACCATGGTATACAAGTTTATAACCCTTATCCTTTCACTGTAGCTCAGCTCTTTTAATTCTGGTGCTATCTTAGTAGCCTGTCTTAATTAGCTCTCCATACTTCTTTAGGTGCAGTATACCTGGAGTATAACTCGGAGGTCCTCTACCTCTACAGCCCAGGCTGAGTCCAGGATGCTGAGTTGGAAAGGTAGTCGTTCAAGATGTTTGAAGTTGCAGCCCACAGGTCCAAGTAGCCACAACGGCAAAACTGATCTGGTGCACATTGTACATACTTCTACATGGAAATACAAAGGAATTCAAACACCAACCCACCACTGGGTCCCTTCAAGCCTGTTTATGATAGTGGAAGATATCATAAACTCAGAAAGTAGTGTGGTATAAAGTCATAAGGTATACAGCTAACTCAAAGATAATAACCTGCAGATTGTCAAAGTGACTTAAGGAGGAGCATATAACGTAAGTCATGAACTTGAAGCAAAATATCTATTAAGTCTATTCTTAAACGTATCAAAAGTTATGCTTTCAACCACTATAACTGGCAAATTATTCCTTTTTCTTCAAGCTGAAGGCTCCAGCCACGAACAAAAGACTGCACCAAGACAGGGCCTTAATTGAAATATAGTCCCCTTTCATTTTAACCCACATCAATCCGGATTTTATTTCCGTAAAACAGTTCTACAACTAGTTCTCCAACGTAAGTGCCACCTATTCTCTCTCTCCTTCCCTCTGACTAACCCAACACTTTACCATCTGAACATTCACAAAGTATTCTATCCCTTTACTCTTCAATATAATATATACATAGGAAAGTGTGTATAAATAAAGGAGTTAAATCTAAATATAATGGTGAACTGGAAAAATGACAAAAATAAACTGCTTTCATGAAATTATTTGTCCTCACCTGTGGCAAGTTTTCATCTGCACCATCCTCTTCATCTGATCTCCCCTCATCATCTGACAGGTATCCATGAGGAACAAAGAAGTCATTGTCTACCTCATACTGGTCCCCCTCTTCCTCTTCTTTTTCTTCACCTTCAGAATCACTCAAACTTTCCCCTGCTTCCTCCTCTTCCCAATCATCATCACTGTCATATTCATAGTCAAAGATGTCCTGAGGGCAAACACCAATGGAACCAGCAATTACAAGAAAAGTAATAAAAAGATTCAATTGAGATTGTGAACTACTTTTCTGAGTACCTGCATCAGCAAGACAGCACCAAAAAAAAAGAAGGCCACAACCACTTACACTCATTCACTAGCTGTCATGCGTAATGCACCCACACATTAAACTTTATGGAGAATAATAAGATGTTTTGGAAGGAGGTAAATAACATGCATAAGACAAGAGAACAAATGGGAACATCGGTGAAGGGGGCAAGGGGGGAAGTGATAACAGGAAGTGATGAAGTGAGATGGAGAAAGTATTCTGAAGGTTTGTTGAATGTGTATGATGATAAGAGTGGCAGATGTAGGGTGTTTTAGTCAGGGTGGTGTGCAAAGTGGGAGTCAGGGATAGTGGTTTGGTGAAGAGAGAAGAGGTAGTGAAAGCCTTAAGCAAGATGAAATCCAGCAAGGCAGCGGGTTTGGATGGTACTACAGTTGAATTTATTAAGAAAAGGGGGTGACTGTTTTCTATTGGTTGGTAAGGATATTCAATGTATGTATCGATCATGGTGAAGTGCCTGAGACCTGGCAGAATGCATGTATAGTGCCAATGTACAAAGCAAAAGGAAATAAAGGTGAGTGTTCAAACTACAGAGGCATACATTTGTTGAGTATTTCTGGAAAATTGTATGGGAGGGTATTGACAGAGAGGGTGAAGGCATGTGCAGAGTATCAGATTGGGGAGGAGCAGTGTGGTTTCAGAAGTAGAAGAGGATGTGTGGATCAGGTGTTTGCTCTTGAAGAATGTGTGATAAATACTTAGAAAAACAGATGGATTTGTATGTAGCATTTATGGATCTGGAGAGGGCATATAATTGGGTTGATAGACATGCTTTGAGGAAGGTCTTAAGTGTATATGGTGCGGAAGGTAAGTTGTTAGAAGCAGCGAGTAGTTTTTATAAAGGGTGTAAGGCATGTGTATGAGTAGGGAGAGAGAATAGTGATTGGTTCCCAGTGAAGGTCGGTCTGCGGCAGGGGTGTGTGATGTCCCCATGGTTGCTTAATTTGTTTATGGATGGGGTGGTTAGGGAGGTAAATGTTAGAGTTTTGGAAAGAGGGGTGAGTATGCAGGCCGTTGGGGATGAGAGGGCTTGGAGGGTGAGGCAGTTTCTGTTTGGCAATGATACAGCACTGGTGGCTGATTCGAGTGAGAAACTGCAGAAACTCCACACTCCATAACCTTCCTCACCACCCATTTCATAACATCAATGGTGACAATACACACTCTTGATGCAGACCAACCTTCCCTTGGAACCACACACCCTCCTCCCTTCCTACTTGCACACGTGCCTTGCTCACTTGATAAAATTTTTCACTGCATCTAGTAACTTCCCCCTGACACCAAGTATTCTTAGCACCTTCCACAAGACATCTCTCTCAAACCTATCATATGCCTTCACATCTACAAATGCTGCATACAAATCCTTCATTCTTTTAAGGTCATTTCACAAATTGTTCAGATCAAACAACTGGTCCAAACACTCAATCACCACTCTTCCATACAATTCATCAGATACACTTAACATACACATACCTCTGTAATTCAAGCATTCACCTTTGTCCCCCTTGTATCAAATATGATGGCATACATTCTGCTAGTCTCGTGGCACCTTATCATGAGAGACACACACACACAGTGTAAATCCTCACAAATCAACAACTCTATCACCCCATTCATCTAATTCATCTTAGACAAGGCTTTCACCATCTCTTTTCACCAAACTCTTACCATGACTCTCACTTTGTATACCTCCCCAAGCCAAATACCCCACATGTCACACTATCATCTAACACATTCGAATGTCCTTCAAAATACACACTCCATCTCTACTTTTCCTCTTCTTTGCTTCCTACCACTTCCCCATTGGCTTCTCTTACTCTTGCTCGCATTTGTTCTCTTGCTCTCTTCCCACTAATCATTTCCTTCCAAAACATTTTCTTGTTCTCTGTGAAGTCTGCAGATACATTCTCACCCCATCTCTTATTTGCCCTTTTTTCAATTTCTGCACCTTCCTCTTTTTTTTTCTGCTTCCTCTTACATATCTCCCAGTCACATGTACTCCTTCCCTGCAAGTAGTGCCTACGTAACTCCCTGTTCTTTTTCACTGATATGAGAATATGTTAGGGTAAAAACCAAATCTACCTTAACGTACAAAAGAAAAGCATTAAGTGGTGAATCATCATGAGATCCATTAAAACTGTTTGTTTTCCTCAGTGCAAAAGAAATTCTAATACTTTTATAAAACAAATTCATTGAATTTATGATCTTACGTGTTTTGCAAATGGTCGTCTTGCTGATACAGATGAGCTGCTCTTGCTCCATGTACCCCTGTAAGCGGGTCTACGATTTTCACAGAAACATAAGAACTTGGCTTTTAGGTGCCTGCCTTTGATTATTCCAGCTGCTGTATCTTCTATCATACCATCCATACCTCCCAAATCTTCATCCTCCTCTGTAATCAAAATTCACAATTATCATTAAGAATAATCCCTTTCCATTTAGTTCATGATTGAGATTTATACAGTGAAATTTTCACCAATTCAAACTCGAAATATTTTTGCTATACCCTACCATGTACTATTATGGAACAGTTTTCTATATCAAACAAAGCAAAACTCCATCCTCTAAAGAGCTATGACCTTATAAAGTAAGCAAAATTACCAAAATAATCATTACTTTTTGCAACAGGATGGATACATGAGGAACTCTGTTACCAGTGGAAATTCATCATCAGTTTCATGATCCTAAATTCATGTCACTAGAAGTCACCTTTAAGATAACAGGCTACAGTTTACAAATGAATGAAACAACTGCATAAAAGGATTTGCTAATAATGTATCTATCATCTATACAGCTAGCTCCCACTAATTTTAAAGACACTGTAAAAAGAGACATAGTTAATGTCTGATTATGAAGTCTACTTCCACAGAATGAAATGTTAGTCAAAGAACCTAATTTTGGTGGAATGCTGAGGTGCTCATCAGCAAGCATCAGCATATAAACTTACATGACCATATGGCAGACAGGGGGTTGTGGCTAAGATGGTGGGAAAGGCAAAAGTAGAGGCACTCACAAAGGTGGTTGCAGAGGTGATGGCTGAAGGGATAGCAGAAAGAGTTCAAGGAGGAGGTGGTCGAAATGGTGGTGACAAAAGGAGTGGTGGAGATGATAGTTACAAAAGAGATGGCAGAGGTGACTAGAGGCATGCTGGCAGAGATGATGGAAGAAATGGATGCTTGTATAGAGGCAAATATTATAGAAAGGGTGGTGGTAAAGGCGGTGGCAGTGGGGATGGCCAAGCTGGTGGCTCTGGTCATTGCAGAGATGGTTGAGATGGCAGCAAAGATGGTGGAAGAGGTGATTGTTGAAATGATGGGAGTGTTTGTATCAGACTTGGTTAAAGGACAGGTGGTAAAAGTTGTGGAAGAAATGGTGGCACAGGTGGTTGGAAGTACAGGAAGTGGTAGTGTTATCTGCAAAGAGAAGATAAAATGGTGGCAAGAGTGGGGGTAACAGAGTGGATGGTAGAGGTAGTGGCACAAATGGCTACTGAGGTGATGGTATTAGTGGTGGTGGCACAGATGGGTGGAGATGTCAGAGGTGGAAGGAACAAGGAGAAGCAGGAAACCAGATTGGTGGTGGAATGATAGAGCGAAAAGGATTTTGAGTGATCAGGGTTGGAACATACAGGAGGGTTAAAGGCATGCAAGGGATAGAGTGAATTGTAACGATGTGGTATACCAGGGTCGACGTGCTGTCAATGGACGGAACCAGGGCATGTGAAACATCTAGGGTAAACCATGTAAAAGTCTGTGAGGCCTGGATGTGGATTGGGGGGGTGTGGTTTCAGTGCATTACACTACAGCTAGAGACTGTGTACAAATGTGGCCATTTTTGTCTGTTTTCCTGGCGCTACCTTACTGAAGCGGGGGAAAGTGATGCTGTTTCCTGTGGGATGGGGTAGCACATGAAATGGATGAAGGCAAGCAAGTATG
>JAUTXX010090791.1:0-16784 GCA_032273605.1 Panulirus laevicauda
TATATATATATATATATATATATATATATATATATAATGTGTATGAATATGTTTGATTTGCCAGGAATTTATTTTCTTTATCTCCTGTCTTCAACTATCAGGAAGAAAGGCAAAAAGAGATGGAACGTAGGAAAACAGGACAAGAAGTAAACAAGAAGAGACAACAACAGCAAGATGCAGAACTTAAAGCAATAGTACGAGACTTTAAAAAGGACAAGGAAGAAGACAGATTAGCAAGGGAAAAAGTTAGGTAAGGAATATCCTTAGACCTTTAAAAAACAAAAATTAGTAAACGTGAAAAATTGGAATTGATGTTTTGCCTTGAAACTTGAAAGATTAGGAATGCCTTGGAAATTCAGTCAATATTTGTTTCAGAGTGTATGGATGATTTGTTACAGTGCCTCCCCATACATTTTCAAAGGCGAAATCACACTTACGTTTTACTACTTTGTCATGTCTCCTTTGGCCTTGGTTACCATCTCCAGACATTTGGGCATAGAATTGGCAAGGTTGCTGAAGTATTTTAGATCGATGGTTGAAGTCCATAGGGTCTTGATCTGAGTGAGGCAGAGCACTGATGAGGTGCTGAAGGAAGCAACCTCTTGATTGTCTATTCTGAGTGCCCAGTATACCTATAAATCTCACTTTTACCCACATTTTCTTGCTTCCAAGCGAGAATTTGGACTTTCTCCTCTGTCGAAAGGTAAGAGCCAACCATGTTGAAGTACAGGTAGAATAAATGCAGTGCCCAGAAATATTATCTCAAAATGAAGAGGTAGCCTGAAAGAGTTGATAGAGAAAATCCTACCCTCAAGATTGCCTGAGGCAGGTTGCTGGTGCTCACATTGTTGGAAGCACTAGTCCCAGCATCCAAATGTATGATGATTTCACCCCTAGAGCATTCTATGGTTGTACCTTATCTGTGTGTATCGCCTTTGAAAGTATGTGGAGGGAGATAATATATTTTGCAGATGCTGTATATGAAGTGATATTGGGCCATTAAGATATGTACAAATAATTCATACAGAGAGATTAAGCAGAAAATGCATATTTGAGTGAATTGAGTGCTTACAGATAAGGGAGATCAAATCTTAATATGATTTTGAGACATAGCTTTGTTGATTGGTTTGAAAAATTTTTCATTGTCTTTTGTTATCCTCAGAGCACAGATAGCTGCAGACAGAGTTGAGCATGAAGCCCGGGCTGCTTTGTTTTCTGGTGAACAGGCTTCTTCAAGTCAAGAATCAGCTTCTGTATGCAATGCTAGCCCAGCATCCTCTCCTGCAACTTCAGATAAGTTAGTGAAAGTAGCAGTTTTCTTTTTTGATAATGAAATGCCAAAACTGTAGTTGTGCACAGTACTTGAAAAGCTGCTGCATCACTTGATTACTGTTTTACCATTGTTAGTTCAAAGGTGGGCTTTTTTGATAACTGTATCTTTCCATACACCTTGAAGCCTTGCAACTCCCTACGCTCTCATATCTTTCCCAGTAACTTTGACCTGACACGTTTTAAAAGACAGGTTTTTTGCTTTCTTCAAAATTTGTAAATACTTTCCCTTGTCTCCTCTTATTCCCTTTTCATTAACTTTCCTGTGTTTCAAGGCCTAGCCTTGATATGGACTTTTGCCATTGATTGGAACCTCTAACATCATAAGAAAATGAGTCTTTTGTGTTTTTACACCCCTTAACACACACTATAGCATATGTATGGCCATACTAAACTAGAAAATATAATGCATAAAAGGGGTATGAAATTGCTCGTGTTTGCTGAGAGATATTTAGATTTTGCCAGCCAGTGCAAGCTGACATAAAACACTTACTGATATTGACATATGCACTCACTTACCTTTGTATTATTCTGTTTTTTTATTCTTTCTGTTTTGTTTATATTACTTTTAGCACAGATATTACAGTACACATGTGCATGTGTATTATTATACTTGAATGAATCGTTATACGTGAATGTTATTTTACACAACAAAGGGTATTGAAAACAAGCAATAATGTCACCTCATGAAACATTCATCTTAATTTTATGTTCCCTTTCCTTTTTCATTTGGTTTTATAATTTTTTAGCTTGCCAATGTTTTTTCCCATTTAAGTTAAGTCTGGAGAGAAAGCTGATAGTGTAATTTTTAACTAATCTTTTATGTGAAATTTTTGGGGATAGAGGAAAAAGAATACAACCCAAGTATATTTTGCTTGTCATTGAAGGTGACTAAATAGGGTGAAAGCATGGGCTACAAATCATCTTTTCCTTTTATTTCACTGTCTAAAAGTGGGAACAGAAGAAGGAGCCAAGCAAGGAGTGCTCCTCAAGGGCTTAGGGGTGGAATGTCTGAATGTGTGTGGATGTTACTAGGATAAGAAGGGAGAGATGGGTAGTATGTTTGGGGAGAGGAACATGAATTTTCTGGCTCTGAGCAAAATTAAGCTTCAGGGGAAATGGTAAATATGGTTTAGGAATGTCTGAAGGGTAAACTCTTGGGTTAGTCTGGGGGTAATAGGCAAGGTGTGGTTGGCACATCTGCTGAAGGAAGAGTTGAGCGAATTTGTCACAGTGTAAGGAGGTGAGTTTGGATTCATATAGGTGAGAAAAGAAATAATGTTACAAGGGGAAGACGATTGTCATTGTTTATCCACCTAGTAGCAAGAGGAATGAAGAGAACTGAGTCTCCTGGGAGGAGCTGAATGAATGCTTTAGCAGTTTTGATATAATGGATCAAGATTTAGTGGTGGGAGATTGTGAATGCAATAGTAGGTGATTTATCACTTCAGGGTATGATTGTGGGCATGGGATATTAAATGTAAATGAAAATGTTGAACAGCTTTGTTGAATGATGTGCTGAAAAAAAGGATTGATGATTGTGACTATGTGTGACAAGAATTTATTTAGGAGCTATCTTGGGTAAGCTTGGTGATTTGGAAGGAGAGATGTGGGAGCAACTTAGGGTAGAAGAGATACTGGGTCCCTTGATAGAATAATGAAAAGTAGATGTGTAAGCATGGAAGTGAAGGAAGGAGGAGAGGATGGCATATTCCTCTCAACCGAGACATGTTCAACTAAAAAATGGACATAAGATGAGTCACAGAGGTCAAGAATCCAGGCTCTGAAAATGAGTTATATGAGAGGAGCATGTGGTATGACTAGAAGGAATGATGAAAGTAATGAGGGAGGTGTATGAGTGATTTGGTATGGAAGGGAATGGAAAGGAAATAAATTGTGGAGTGGTAGAATGGGTGAAACTAAATACAAGGGAATTCAAGCAACAGATCATTGTGTTTGTGATTGTGGAAGATACCAGAAACTCATAGATTAATGTGATAAAAGTTAGAAGGCATACAGATAATTCATAGAGAATAACCTGCAAATTGTCATTGTGACTATGGATGCTCAAATGATATAAGACATAGACATTAAGCAAAGTATTTATCAAGTCTGTTCTTAAATGTATCTTTAGTACTTCTTTCAATCACTCAAATTGGAAAAAAATTTTATTATGTTAACAATCCTGTTAAAGAGAGAGTACTTCACCTTGTTTGAAGTAAAATTTTTGCCCTCGAGTTTGCGTAGAATCAGACAAATCAAGTTTTAAGTAACTTGATAGTTTAAAATTATCAAAGCCTTTTATAATTTTGAACAGTTTTATTATATCACTTCTTATCCTTCCCTTTCTAAGCTAAAAAGATTCATGTTATTTAATCTGCTTCCATATGATGTGTTTCTCAGTCCAGGAATCATCTTAGTAGCTCACTGCTGTATTTTCTTCTTTATGTCTGTCTTTTTTAAGGTCAGGTGACCAAAACTGAACACAGTATTCAAAATTTAGATGAACCAGTTAATTGTAAAGAATGAGAATTATTTCCATGTACTTGAATTTGAAGTCCTTATTTATGAATCTTAGAATTCTGTTCACTCTTTTCACTTCTTCTGTGCACTGCTTTCTTGGTTTTGGGTCACTAGAGATTATTATGCCCAAGACTTTTTCTTCACTTACTGTTTGCAGTTTAACATAATTCATACTGTAGCTTTCCTTTTCTTTTTTACTGTTAGTATGTAAAACTTTGCACTTATCGATATTAAGATTCATATACCGCTTATGAGCCCAGTTCTTCAGTTGTTTAGTTTGAAGCTGTAAACTTTGTAAGTTCTTTTGTTGTTTTATTTCCCAACTTTGAATCATCAATGCATTTTGGTATCTTGCAATGCAGCCTGTGATCAATATCATTAATATATTTGAGAATAGAACCGGTCCCAAGATTGATTCTTGTAGTACTCGTTACATCTAACCATTCTGTAGCTTGACCATTAATCAGAGCTCTTTGTTAACAGCCAGTCAGCCAATTTCCAGTCCACAAAAGCTCATCATCAGTGCTATGTGACTGAAATTTTTTCTTTTAACCTTTGGTGTGGAACCTTATGGAAAGCTTTTTGAAAATCAAGATTAGATAACATCAACTGCTTAACTTCATCGTACATGGTGATTACATTATGAAAGAAATCAAACAGATTTATATGAGTGATTTCATCAAAAACAATGCCTAGAATCGCTTGTTTAGCCATGGTTCTTTAAATGGTTTACAATTCTGTCTTGAATGATAGTTTCCATAAGTTTTCCAACAATAGAGCGATAATTTCCAGGCAGTGACTTGTTACCTTTTTGCATATTGGTGTTACATTGGCAGACTTCCATTCGTCTGGAACTTTTCCCTTAGCAAGTGTCTTCATGAAAAGGGCAGTTAAGGGCTTAACCATCTCATTTTTCACCTCTTTCATTCTTCTTTGAAAAAACATATCAAGGTATTCCATTTTATTACTGTTTTATTACTGAAATTATGACCTCAGCTTTTATGTCAATTTTTTGAAGGTTTTTCCTCTCCTTTATCACTGCAACTGGTTTTGGGACATGGGGCTGTGTCTTCATTCGTAAATGCAGAAGCAAAAAGTAATTTAGTGTTTTTATCATGGCTTCATTGTCTTGAACCAAGTCACTGTTTTCTGTAATTAATGAACCTGTTGATAGGGAAGTGACTGTCTTACTTCAAACATAACTATAAAACTAAAAACTTTTTGAGGTTCTTTGGGCATGTGGAAATAATGCAGGACAAGGAGTTTATAAGGAGAGGCTATGATAGCATGATAGTAGGGGTTGGTTTGAGAGGGAGGCCACCTGCAACGTGGGAAAATAGAGTGGAAAGCACTGGAGGGAGAGATGTGGTGGAAGAATGCATGGAATGGTGTATGCGAGGGAGGTGTGTTAGGACACGTTAAGTGGAGAGACTTTTTATCATAGCCAACCCCTTGATTGGAGTTCCTGGATGGATCGGGATCAGAGATATAGACAGATAGAGTACATGGTGTAAATAAAAGTTGCATGCATAAGTATACGTTGATTCATAGGGTTGTGGTCGGGGCTTTATTAGATTATGTACCAATTGACATGCAGGCAGAGGAAAGACAGTTGGATTTGCTGAGAGAGGCAGCTGGTGGAATGTCCAACTATTTCTTGGTATAAGCAAGTGTGAAAGTTTGGAGTGGTTTAGGAAAAGAAATTTCATGGGTAGAAAGAGGGTAGTGAAAATAGTTAATCTTGGAAAAGAGTGTATGAAAGGAGAAAGTTGAGAGTTAATGCATGGTACTAACTTAGTAAGGCAGAAAATGGCAGGCAGGTATGAAAAAAGGATTGTGGATTAGCATCAGTAAGTGAAAAACATTTTTTTTTTAACTGTGTACAGGTTTTTCATTGTGTACCAGAAAAAAAAAGTTTTGACCATGAGACCAGACTTATAAAGCAAGTTCCTGTGAAAAATGAGGTATTAATAAGCTACTCCAGTCACCAGTTAACCCCATCATTCCAGACATGTTAAGATAGATTTTGGAGTTTTATGATTGTAATTTTCATTAGGTTTCAGAAGTTAAATTTTCTCACAAAATGAAGGTTTTACTTCATTCATTTGCATTCTAGCCATTCCATACAAGATTTAGTATGAAGGAATTTTATGTTATGCAGTATGACAGGACAAATTGAGGAAACGTATTGCTTTCATTCTCTTTAAGCACTTTATTTGGATTTTAACTCTTCCAACACAAAGCTGTATATTTTGATCTCTTCTACTTTCACCACAGCCTTGAAAGGACCGAATGATCTGTTGCTGTTTGAATTCCTTTGTATTGGCAAGGAGCAGACTTAGTTATATGTATTATTCAGAAGGAAGCTTCAGCCCTTGGTGGAATATGAGTTGACAAAATTATATATTATTGTTAGACAACACTTGAAATAGAAATTGTCAGTGATTGTAGTATTTGTAGTTTATGGTAGCTTCACTGTTCACCTTAACTATTCATGGAAACCCTTCATGTCGTTTGTTGTGCCAGTTATGATTTGATTATAAACTATGACTCCTTGTCTTCTCTCCATACAGCAGTACGTCTAGACTCAAGTTTCGCCTTCCTAATGGATCTTCAAATATAGCTAGGTTTCCAGCTGAAACGACTTTGGCAGAAGTACGTCAGCATATACAGCAGAACATACAGCTTCCTTTTTCTAGATTCCACCTGGCATCAACAGTTCACCACAGACCTTTCACAACAGAAGACTACAATACCACTCTCAGAGACTTGGGGCTTGTACCATCAGCTATCATATTCATCTTGTCTGTAAGTTGAACCTTGTTCACCATAAATTGATTGTAATTGTTTATAGATTCACTTTGTCATATGTACCATTTCCTGCAATGAAGTCAAGGAGATACATAAAGAATCTCTCAAGACTACTTTCCACATTGTGTCCCCATTTTCACAGGAATACATGTTAGTATTTGAGTGAGAATGTGTTGCCATGTGTGACTTTCTTTGATTAGAAAATGATTGAGATATACAGGGAAATGAAGAATGGGATTGGTGTTGTTCATTGGTTTTGGGCTTTAAAAAGAAAGTTGTAAAAATGAGAGAGTACAAAAGGACTGGATAGTGCCATGATTTCGCCCATTTTCTACAGGAAAAGAAAATTGTTCAATACTTAGTGAAAAATATTGGAAAATTTGCTTCCAGTAGTGAGTAGTCATGGATATAGTAGAATGATGATAAACAGGATTTCAAGAGATTCCTATGGTGCTATGTGTAATGAGTGATTTTAAGCTGATCTTGCAGATGCTGATTTAGCTCACACATTTAAGGCACATTAATCACAATACTTTCTGGGAAATATCAACCTGTCTGCATCCAATATATCATCTTACATTGGCAAAGGTGAAATTTCATCACATCCCTGTCGTTTCGCTTGTTCTCACAGGCTTCCATGCTAACACCCTTTGGATCCCCCATTTTCCATCACAACATCCTCTTGCTTCCATCATAAAAACTTTTATTATTTTGATTTCATTATTCATTCTTTATCTTTGATTCATACCTAGTCTCTTTTCCTTCATTTCCTCCTAACCCTTACTTTGTCATTTGATGATGTCTCTACTCTTCTTACTCATTTACATAATCTTGGGAACTTGATTTCTTCTGCCTGTACTTTTCCTGTAATGATCTTACTGTGTACTCATTTTTCTCTCTCGTATATCTAAAAAGGCTTTATGAGACATACAAACTATTTCAAATATGCCAGTCTCATGACTAATTCACCATCCCTTTTTCCATCCTAATTAAGCATTTTTTTAAGCATTTTGAGATCCTTTACCTCTCCAACTTTTTCTTCAGTTAACTCTGTTAGTACTCTAAATCTCCTTATAATAATACAACCATCATCTTCCAGTTAGCATTCAATTTTGACTTCTTACACATTAGCCAGAATCCCATCACTGAGTTTTGTCATTCTTATAATGTTTCACTTATTTAAGTGTCCTACAATAACAATAACATTTATACGTTCTTCTCCATTCCAGATATATTAAGAGGTTATGATGCATGAGAAAGAGAGAATTGCAGGAAAGAAATAGTGAAAGAATGCATGTGATGGTATATGCAAGGGATGCATGTAAGGACAGGGATAAGTTGAAACTTTTGCCAATGGCCATCCCCGTGATATCACCTTGATGTCAGGTATAGTATAGATAGATAGATTTTACTTGAAGAGAATTCTCAGAACTGTTTTGATTGTCAGCTGTGTATTAAAGCTAGTGATATTTAATGATCAAGATGCTGTTGAAGTATAAGCACCATTGAAAAATGCAGTTATTTATCAGTTACCCTTCCCTGATGCAGCATGGAAAAATAGTTATGCAGTATTCTAGGGAGGATAGCCTATCTAGGAAATTTAGTTTCTCTGTGCAAAATTCTCTCTGAGGATTGGGTCAGAACTAGCCATGATTTATTTCCTAATACATTTTTTATTGCAGTTTCAAACTTCAAAATGGTGATTGATAATTGAATATCAAAAATGTTCCTCAGGCACTTGCAGAGCCATGATTAATTTCACTTTTCTTTAATTTTTGCTTTCACGTGTAATGACCTTAACTAGGCATGTTATTTTTCCATGCCATATCACTTACTATGAAAGAAAATAAATTTCAGTCTTCATAAATGAACATGCTGATATGTTCAAGAAGTTATTTTAGTTTCTCTTTAGTAACTTAAACTTTGAGAGCTCTTTGACATTAATGGCCACGAATACATACAGCATCTTGTAACACAGTAATGGCCATGAATATGACGTCTTCTTACACAACTTCAAGAATTGACCACCTCACCTAACTATGATATAACTCACAGCTTTTGACTCCTTCAACGCCACTAACTCTTACTTCTGGGAGCCTACGTTGAAATCATTGGCACTGTATTGCTTTTTTAGTTATTTCTTTGTCTCTCACACTTTCCTATTAAATATGTTATTGCAACATTTAGAAATATATTCCTTGTTAATATTTCTGAAGATTCCCATGTTAGGGGTTTATGTAGCTTTTCTGGTTATATGTATCATTGTTTTGTTAAGAATAACTCATCCAGTTATTAATTAATCAGTCCCCTAGTGTTAGCTACTTTATTTCATTATTAGATATTATAAAATAGATGTTAGAAAGTAGATCAAACATGCTATGAAACCACAATCTTCATATAAAGGCAGATACTTCACAGACATTTGGACAAGAAGTCCAAGATGCTTAATGTTAAGGAATATGGTAACTGATAGTAGTCGATAAACTTAATATCAAATTCTCTGACGGCCAACTTATCCTTGTGTTGACTAAACCAATTCATACAGTTTTTGATGACTTGGTTCCTTTGTAAGTGGTGATCTCTTAGAACACTCAACAGATTGCTTTCATATGGAAAAGATTGACTTTTTTTAAATATAATTTCTTTAAAGTTGATGGCTTTATCCAGGTTTCTTTCAATAGAAAAAAAGTTTTGAGTCACAGGTTAGAAACAGTAAGAGAATATGTGGTTAGAAACGAAGGTGTGTGATGTAGCAAGTCACAATGATTAAGACAGTGCAAACCTGGACAGATGGTAATAACCAACTCAGGACTCATGCAAAATGAGTGAATTGTTGGCCACATTGGCTAACTGTAATACTCATATACCTATTGTAATCCTCTTGCTCATCACTCACATGGAGTGGAAGGAGGTAATGGCCACTTTAGCTGACTTTTAACATTATTCCCTCCACCACAACACTCACATTGAGTGGGAGGGAGTGTTGGTCTCATAGGTTGTATGTATGACCACACAGTCTTCCAGTGCTCAAATATAAAGGAAGAGATGGCTACTTTAGTTAACTGCACCACTGTCCTATGTACCTCAGAACTCACGCGGAATGGAAAGGGATGATAGCTATATGGTGGAGTGTAACGCTCTTCCTCAGCATTCAAATGGAGTGGAAGGAGGTAGTAGCCACCTTTACTTACTGTACCACTCATTCTTAACACTCACTTGAAGTGAGAGGAAATAATGGCCACCTTGACCAACAGTACCTCTGTACTCCAGCTTTTAATGGGGTGGATGTTGAAGGTGACTACCTTTGCTGACTGTACAACACCCACCACCCATACTGTATTCTCATGAACCTACAGTCATTTATGATCTCGTCCTAATTGTTTTTGCAATTGACTTTCCCTAAATTTTTGCAGCTTTTTCTCACATGCCAAAAGACATCCATGCAAAAATGGTTTATATCCTGAGTAACATCATTGTAGCATATTTATGTTATGATTACTAAGTAGTTCTTGAATTTTTTTAAACCCCATCCAAAATATTTCCTTGGTTGTCAGGTGCACTTTGTGTGCTGTTTTTCAGGAAATTATGGATTTCAGATTAAAAGAAAAATCTAGATAGGCTAATATTCGATTACAGTTTTATCTAAAAATTTTATTTTTTTTTTTTTAGCTTGTCTGTGAATGTGTCTGACATCCTTTGACTTGGTCAAATTTTTCCTACAACCTGTTTTAGTTTTCCTCCCTTTCTGTCTCAACCTGTTTAGCTGTCCGTATACTCACCTGCCTTTCTCCATTTTCCTCATTATTAATCCCTCTATCCATGAAATTCAGCAATGGGGCCACCTCCCCATCACTGTTTGAAGGTGGCCAGCAGGAGTTCCAGTGCGAAATTGGACTCTTCAGGAAGCTGCCTGGGACAGAACTCTTTGCCTCCATAGTAACACCAGAGGTAGAGCTCAATCTTGGGGAGGAGGTGCAACTCAGGTCCATTGTGAGGGCTGGAGACGGTAAGCTTTGTGATTACAGGCCTTCTTTCACAATGGTTCTTCATGCTTCGTCAGTAATTCATAGGCATGTTATGACCATTGCATCTTCATAGACTTATAGTACACTCTCAAAGTTACTGTCACTTTGAAAGGGCATATGAAGAAATTCTTGTAGGTTAGGATTAGACTTTGCCTCTGATGAACCAGAGAGTTAGGTTAAAAGGAGCATATTGTTATGTCAATTTAGGAAAAGGAATCATTTTCAAGACAACTAGATTTGATTCAGACTTGATTAACTGTGAGTCTGTATCCAATTTGAGAAAAAGCAGTTGTAAAACTTATCAAATTTGGGGTTAGAAAAATAAGTTAGAATCTTCTGATCTTACAGCTATTGCCAATCCTCAAGTTGAGTACAGCGTTATAATTTGTCGTTTCTTTATCTCCTTGGTACTGTGTGAAAACTGAATCTTTTTCTCAAACTCGCAAAAATATCCTTTTCATTACTTTCTTACTCTTGGGTGTATTAGTGTCACAGTTTTATCCAGATACACTGAAATCAACTTTCTTGGGAATGCTAAGAAATATTTAGATGCCATAGGACTGGATGGTTTAGATTGTCACTACCACCTTTGAGTGAGGTCAAGAAGAGGAAATTATTATATTATTGCACAATTTCCTTTTTTAGGATCTCTGGGAATAGGGGAGAAAGATCATTAGCCATGTATCCCCTGCATGTTGTAGAAGGCAACTAGAAGAGGAGGCACACAGGCTGGAAATCCTTTCTTCCTGTATTATTACTTTCAGGAATGGAACAGGAACCAACTGAGAATTTTTTCAAAGAATCAGTTCCTGGTACTATTTAGTTACGGTGGGAAAGGCAAGCTGGTATGAAGCCCCAAAAAGTCCTTTTTGTTAATTTCCCACTCTTTGTTGTGTACGTGGCAAACTGATGGATGCAAGAGTGAAAAAGTTATATAAAGGAAATTCATTGTGTAAACATTGTACAGTATAACAGCTATTTCCTCTTCATAATCTTTTCTCTCTTGAGAGCAGCGGTGGTGCAGTCTGACCCAACCCTTCAGGAATGAACATGAGTGAGGTTAAATGGAAAGTGGCAAAATTCGACTAGGCTTGAAGTAAGGAAGAGACTGAAAGTGTATCAGCTCTCTACACTTGCTGCATTATCAGTTTAAAGTATCTAGATCAACATGGTTTCAAATCCTACTTTATAATTCAGCCTACTTCTATTCAAGTTACTGCTGTATAAATATTTTCAAGTGCATGTCTGTCTTTTACATAAAAAAAAATTCACCATAGCAAGCAGAAGCAGTATATCAAAAGAAATATATGTTCCTTAGCTATGTCGAGAGAGCAGAAAACATTTTTGGAGATCTTGTTTATATCCAATTAATACAGCCAACCTGACATAGAGTAGGTTCTGTCACCTCTGATATGAAAACCTCCAGGTGAACAAAGTCTTGGAAAAAGAATGTTTGTCTTTGTGGAAGATGAATTCACCATTTTCACCTAGCAAGATATAAACTTCATTATTTAGTATACTGCCATTAAGGACTTGTTCATCAGAGAAACTGAGTGCACTGGAAAACTTAACTGTTCTAGAATCATCTAATCTGGGTCTTTTTATGCTGATTTGCCCTAACAAGAAGGTACTGTATATCAATGCAAGGGCCATCGAGACCAGACAGGTAATTTCACATCAGAAAAGCAGTGTGTGTTAGAAAATATGATCCTGTGAAAAGGTAAAAGATCTCAGACAATTGTTATTCAAGATTAAAAGAGAAGTGATTGCAGGATAAATCTAGCCACAAAGAGAAGAAAGATCATGGGGAAATATTCACTTTTTTGATACATGTGAGCTATTGATGCTCTGTAACACGAGTGATATTTCAGGGTAAGTGAAAAGAGGGACATCTGTGTTGGCAAAGTCAGTTGAGGAAGGCTCCTTTTGCTACTCAGTAATCATTACACTTTTATAAAAGAATTGTGCTGGAGATCAGTACAGTGAAATATACTGTAAAATGTAGTTATATTAATATCACCAAATGCATGAACCACAAAAATTGTTTGAATAATAACTAGACACAAAATCATTTCATTGATATTTCATGTCATAAAATTTGTAGAGCTACAAGTGCATTATATGTTTGTGCTTATTCCTGGCTATTGGTCGTAAAGGATGGCAGTACAGCCGCATCACCACCATCATCATCCAGAAAGTTGGGGCTCCCCGCACCCGCTCCATCCTCAACGCAGCTGACCTTGTCTTTGCTGATGGCTGTCGAAATCCCTCTTATAAGGTCCTGTCAGCAGTTTTTCTGTTCAATTGTCATTTTCTGATGTAATTTCAGGATTTTTCTTTACGTATATAATTTCATTATTTCAAATTAGAATCTATGCTTTTCCTCTGGATTTGTTGCTAACCATTTATTTCTTATGATGCTTAAAAATGTTTTAATTCATCTAATCTAAGTAGCATTAGAATGTGTAATATGATATGCAAAAAGATATAGAAATACAGATAGACAGACTTATGAAACATATACTTTCAATGCAGTCTAACCAAGCTATTCTCTTGGTGGAGCAGGTAATCGCTCGTCAACATCCGAAGAGAGACCCGCGTAATCCACTGATCAACAACTTCACCTTCAGAATGTTTATGTTCCAAGACATGGAAGTGGGTGACACTCTTATGATCACTGCAAACGTCATTGGATGTATTGATGCAGAAGACTGTGCACCAGTAGGTTTCCACTTTCACCAAGAGTTTCCCATCTGATATTGATGGCTGTCAGAGGGTTTACACTTGCCATTGTTGATACCTTTGTGACAGCTGTAAATTTTACTACAATGGATGAAATACAAAGCCCAGAGATTGGGATTAGGTCCTTTTAATGGATTTTTATGGTAATAAGGAAGTGCCTGAGGGTTGGGATTAGGCAGTGAAGTCATTTCCTGGGTATGGGGGAGTGTTTTGGTATCACATTCAAATAAGTTCCCAGGTTATTGGCAATCTTAAAGGAAATTGTACAGAAAACTTTACATATTGGTAATCTTGACAGGAATCAGATTAGAAACTTTACTTAAAACTTTGTGCTTTTCTATCACTTAAATGTCCATATTTTTTTTTTTTTTTTTTTTTTAGATAATCCACCCCAAAATTTTAGAGATGGTATGTCACATTAAATAATTGACCTAATATAAATTTAGTGACATTCTTCAATGGTCATTAAGAAGGAAGGATTGAAGTATAAAATTACTGAATTAAAGCTTTCAGTATTAAAGAAAAAAGGTGAGGAATAGGAAGTGAACAGGTCATTTCTCCCTCGCCAGGTAAACTGTGCTTCAGCTGGGGATGATGACATCCTTGGATTTGGTCGAAGAAAAAGACATGCTGTGGACCAGTTTTCCTTTACTACCATTGTCCCTGCTGCTTCAAATGGTCTCTCCTCTGGTCCTCCTTACCCACCTCCCATCACAACCAGTTCCTCCTCGTTTATCTCCTCCACAACACCATCAGTTTCCTCCAGTCACTCTCACAGGAGGCGTGAAAATGTTACCAACTGGGAAAGAAACTTGTCTGTTAGGGTAAAAATTCCCGGTAAGATGCAGCTTAAGTTCTTTTTCAGTTTTTGTTTAAAATATTTGCTGCTTTTGTAAGTCTTTCAAATAATCCAGCTCCTGAAATACTGAATTTAGTAAAAGTGAAGTTGTATCTGCTTTCCCCACAATATGTCGTCATAGGTGCTACCATAAGCCTCGGTTACTGAACAGTTCAGTAGAAGCTTACAACTTTAAATCAAAGTATCTTATTTTTTTTGACACAGGCTGAACCCATTTATATTAGGAAAGCTACAGTCGAAACTGATTTTGTAAATTTCTTTGTAAATACCGATTTTTCAAAGGGAACAGAAAAGGGGGCCAGGATATTCCCTTAAAGGCCCAGTCCTCTGTTCTTAACGCTACCTCGCTAATGCGGGAAATGGCAAATAGTTTGAAAGAAAGAAAAAATACCGACAGAATAAACTACTCGTTATTTAAAGAGCAAGTGTGCTCAGAGATTTAGATATGTAATAATTTTAGGAAGGTGCAAGTATTCCATCAGTAGTGTTTAGAGATTTCCACACCATCAAAATATGTTCCATTCCACATTTCCATTCTGGTGTGTTGTTTGTTACATTTTGAGGACAGTCTTACAGCCATTACTGTCTTTCATGTTTTGGTCTTTTTTCAGTTCCATAACTACAATGGTTACATTCATTATTAAGGTGCCCTCATCCCCTTCAAAGTTATATATTCTGATTTATCAGAAAACAAGCAAACATCTAGAGCAACCTTTAAAATCAAGTGCTTTAATGTTTCATTTTTAATTATAAAATCCTAGGGCCATTTAATGGGGCTCCTGCAGTTTCAAGGCTGTGGGACAATCAGTAGCAGGAAAATCATTGACTGACTGTTGGGGTGAAAGTTCATAAAAAAGAATTATTCGTTTTCTGTTATGACAAGGCTGCGCCAAAGGTGACATTTCACTCATTGTGTAACACCAAGCAGGCAGACTTCAGCAACACCTGCTGTATCTCTAATATGAAAATATCTGGAATGATTGGCACTTGTGGAAAAAAAATAATCTGCTTTTCCTTATTAAAACAAATTTTTCATTCCAGATAAACTGATAATGCTGTATACTAACTCAACAGATGCTGAAGTTCACCAGGAGTCTGTTGAAGCTCAGGAATGTCGCCTATACTTGTTCATCACATTGGGTGTGGCTGCAGTGTTTTGCATGTCTTCCATTGTCTTTGTGGTCTTCACCCTCGTGCGAGGCCGCAGAAAAGATATACCTTCACCTAATCCTGTTGCACATGTGTCAGGACAGTCAGGACTCATGATGCCAGTGTCCCCAGTATCAACTTGTTCAAGTTTGCTCTCATCAGAAGAAGACTCTGCCACCAGTACCTGCAGTTCTCCATTAGGGGACTTTCCTGTTTCCCCAACAGTAAGACAGAGAAAGCATCAGGTTAATGCTGAGCTTCTGAGTGTTTTTGACAATGAACATAAATTTCCCTATGCCACCTATTACCCTGGGATGTTCAACTACTATGGCTACATGGTGGTGCCACGCAAGACAAAAGACAGTTCTAACGAGAAGAGATCCCTTCGAGCAGTCAAGCGGGACCATAAGAAGCATCGCAGAGATCAACCAGAATGCGTTTGTTGTTGTACTAGTAACCCTAATGGTAAGTATGACCACTCTGTCACAGAAAAACACACAGCTGTCATTCGGATATCAGCCTCAAGATCAGATAATGACTCGTCTGCCTCCAAGCACACTCCAAAACCAATGCCAAGAACAAAGAAAGACAGTGATGAAAATATCTATAGTGAAATTACTTTAAGCAGTACTCCAACTATGGTCTGAGAAATAATTTATGGCAAGGTTTTGCACATTGTCATGAAAACTTAAATTGTATATAGGATGTGGTTTAAGGGACTAATGTAATCTTAATGTAGTCTGTTATCAAGACATACCTGGGTCTATCAGACATCCAAATTTCAGTTGCTTTGTATTTCATTAGTGATGATAAACATGAAATCACAAAATATTGGTTGTCCATATCATCAAATGCAGGTTACCATGTTTTGTGAAGGTCTCATGTAATGTAAATATATATAGTTAAAATTGTGATGAATCTATTGTACTGTGATATAATTTAGGAAAGAGTGACTCGTTTCAATTTAAAAATTGTCATTAGGTCTTCAAATTCTTCAATTTTTTCAGCATTTAAGAAGCTTAAAAGTACATAAATGGCCTTATATCCCCCACCATCACTGTTGTGTCAAACAAAAGTGGGTAGCACAAGTTGCAATATAGTAAATATCTTAAATTAGACTAGTGTGTAACACACTAAAGTACCCTATATGTGAGATTCTGCATTTGTGGGAATTCGTTTATGTTAGTAATGATATAATCATAAATGTACAGGTTGAGTATCCCTTATCTGAAATGCCTAGGACCAGAAGTGTTTTGGATTTTGGAATATTTGCATATACAAAATGAGCTATCGACTTTGTTATAGATAAGCATAAATGCTTCCTGTTTTTCTTATCACTGTTACCT
>JAUTXX010090902.1:0-16782 GCA_032273605.1 Panulirus laevicauda
AGTGAAAAGTTTCTGGATGATAAGATAATATACTGGAAGTAGGTGAAAAAGGAAAGAGTTGAATGTAAGAGTGAAAAAGTTAATGTGAGAATTAAGGGAGTAGCTGAATTAAAAGGAAGAAGTGAAAGGAAGATGGAATGAGTATTTTGAAGAACTGTTGAATGTGAGGAAAGGGGAGGCAGCAGTTATTACGTGAATGGTTGTAGAGGATGGAAGGAAGAGGATACAAGTACAAGGCCTATAGAAAAAAGTGAGGTAAGAAGGGCAATAATGAGGCTGAAGGTAGGAAAAGCACCTGGAGTGGATGGGATTATGGCTGAAATGCTGAGGTATGGTGGAAAATGTGTGATAGAGTGTATGCATCTGAAATGTAATTTAGCATTGAAACAGAACGTTGTGCCTGAGGATTGGGTGAAAACTATTATTGTTCCTCTATTCAAAGGAAAAGATGTTAAGGATGTATGTAGCAATTATAGAGGAATAAGTCTGTTAAGTATACCAAGAAAAGTGCAAGCAAGAATATTAATTGATAGGAAAGATAGGTGATATATGGATTAGAGTTTTGTAGTAAAAATGACCATGGAAAAGTATTTAGTGAAAAGTAGGAAGTTTTATGCAGCTTTTATGGATCTAGAGAAAGCTCTGACAGAGTTGATTAGAATGCTTTTTTGAGATGTGTTAATGATATATGGTATAGGGGGACAACAAATGCATTGTGTGAAAGGCTTCTACAGAGGATGGAGAGTTGAGTGAAAGTTTTGGGTTATATGTAGGAGTGAGGCAGGGCTGTTTGATGTCATCTTGGTTGGATGGAGTGATAAGAGCAATGAAAGCAAAACTAGGGAAAAGGGTTGCAGAGATGGGGCATGGCAATGAGATATGGTGCCTAGTGGTAAGCCAGTTTGCAGATGATACTGTGTTGTTTGCGGAGAGTGAAGAGGAATTCCAGAAGGTTGTAAGTGTGTTTTATGATGTGTACAAGCATAGGTGATTGAAGGTAAATCCAAATAAAAGTAAAGTAATGGTGTTTAAATGGAAACAGAGTGAAAGTATAGATTCTGTTAAACCATATACTGATGCTCCTCAACTTACTATAGGGTTACACTTCGATAAACCCATCGTGAGTTGAAAATATAAGTCGAAAATACATTTAATATTGTACATCTGACCTACCGAACATCATAGCTTAGCCTAGCATATCTTAAATGTTTTCAGAACACTTACATTAGCCTACATTTGGACAAAGCCATCTAACACAAAGCCTATTTTAATAATAAAGTGTTGAGTATCTCACCATTGTAAAGTTGAAAAATCAAAAGTCAAATTATTGTAAGTCGGGGGTCATCAGTAGAGTGATAGAAGAAAGTGTACTGAATTGTGCTTTGGATATTGAGGAAGAAAGACTGGAAGAAGTGAGAGAATTTAAGTATCTAGGAGCTGTCTTGGGTAAGTTTGGTTATATGGAAGGGGAGGTAAGGGAGAGGGTAGTACAGGGGAGAAGAGTCATTGAGTCCCTTAATAGAACAATGAAGGGTAGAGGTATAAGTATGGAAGTGAAGGGAGGATTAAGGGACAGCATAGTCCTTCCAAGCAGATCTTTGCAGCCAAAACATGAACATGGAATGAGTCACAGAGGTTAAGAATCCAGGCTGTGGAAATGAGCTGTTTGAAAAGAGCATATGGTGTGACTAAATGGAGTGAAGAAAGAAATGAAAGGAGGTATCAGAGATGTGATATGGCATGGAATGCAAAGGGAATAAGTTGTGGAATGGTAGAATGGGAGAAATGTAATACTTTGCAGGAGTGTGGTCATGTGGAAAGAATGCAAGACTGGGAGTTTACAAGGAGACTGTATGATAGTACAATTAAAGGGTTTGGTGTGAAGGAGACTGTATGATATTACAATTAAAGGGTTTGGTGTGAGAGGAAGACCACATGTAACATGGACGAATAGGGTGGAGGAATATTGGAGGGAGAGAAATGGTGGAAGAATGCGCATAAAGGTGTACACGAAGGAGACTTGCAAGGACAGGGATGAGTGAAGGCTCTTTGGCTGTGTCCACCCCTTGATGAGAGTTCCTGGAATTGCAGTGGAATTTATTAAAAAAGGGGGTGACTGTGTTGTTGACTGGTTGGTGAGGATATTCAGTGTATGTATGGCTCATGGTGAAGTGCCTGAGGATTGATGGAATGCCTGCTTAGTGCCATTGTACAAAGGCAAAGGGGATAAAGGTAAGTGTTCAAATTATGTTGAGTATTCGTGGGAAATTGTATGGGAGGGTATTGATTGAGAGGGTGAAGGCATGTACAGAGCATCAGATAGGGGAAGAGCTTATCTTATTTCTTCTTATCTTATTTCTTCTTGTTTGCCTTCAGCTAGACCAACTTTTATATTTTTGGGTGAAGTCTTTAAATATACATTACAGAATTTTGTGTGCTGTATCTGTATTTAACTCTCTTGACAGAACGAATGCATCATTTGAATGGACCTGGTGGTAACAAAATAAAAAAACCAGCCCCAAGGAGACAAAGTAGAGCAAAAGCTAAGGATCCCTTGGCCATCAAAGGTCCTCCAAATGTTGCACTGGAACCTGTTGCCACTCCTGCAAAGGTAGCTAATTAGAATTGCATTTTATGTAACTTTTGATAAGCACTGAATTATATTGTTTTGTAGTTATGCTGACAAGATTGAAAGACAGATGAGGTGAATGTATAGAGGAGAGTTTCCAGTAGTTATATTTCATATGTGTGGAATTAGGGTTTGTTTGCTAATTTCCCACATCAAACCCTTCAGCATATGAGAAATTCACAGAAACAAAAAAAATTATACTTGGTACGAGTTTTGTTACTGATTAGATTTTTTGAGTTCACCAATTAGGGTTAAGAAAATATGGGGAACACTCGAAGAACACTTACAAATAAATGTTTATTTATCAAACAAGTATGAAACAAATTCAACTAAAGTAAGTACAAACATAAAGCTACAACCCTTTACTCATTTATTGAGAACATGCTCTGATAACCAGATTAGAAGTCTGAAGTACACTGCGGGGATGCCAGGCTTTCTTTCATCAGATTATGCAGCAATTAGAATACTAATTTATAAGTTTCTGCCTACATGCAGTGACTGCTTAACCAAAGAATTTACTCAGATAAACATGACTTACTCTCACTATAAACAAAGTTCCTTTCCTCACAGTAGGGTGGACCTTGGTGAAGAGGCATCACAGCTGAAATATTTTTTGTACATTTTACTCTTTGGAGATTGGAGTTGGGATCTTTCAGATATAGAAAATAATATCATTTCCCATTAAACTGGGATAATGAAAGTAGATATGAAATGTGGCTTCTGGCTGTTTTACTACATTTTTGTGTTAATAGATATATCTATATTTCTTCTGCCCATTCCCTCTTGGAACTCCCCAAGGGTTTGACCATGGCATAACTGGTGAACTGTAGTGCTGCTTCTTGATCATTTGTGCCTTGCCCTTAACAAGCTATACTGTTATATCCAAAGAAAAGTCTTTGTTTTTTAGTTTTTTAAAATAATTGAATTTAGATTTGTTATGATTCACGTTAGGAATGTAAGGTTTGAGACTGGGAATGAAAAAACATTATTTTGCATTGGGAATGGGGCTGAACTTTGGCCCCCCAAATTTTTTGGTAAGAAACAATGTAACTTAGAACACAGTGAAACTTGAGGTTCAGTATTATTATGGACTGTCATTTGGGTAATTTTTTTTTTTCCCCAGTCTGAGGGAACTCAGATGAAGCTTAAGCCTGAAGAAGCTGCAGTTCTGACTAAAGCAAAACCAGATAGCCCTGTGAAATTGGACCATTTGAGTTCTGCAGCAGTTGGGAAGTCAGTAACATCAGTAAGAGTAAGTAAATGTTTTAGTTTATACTTCAGTTCTCTCTGCTACAAAAGAAGAATGATTTAGTTACAGCAAACATTGATTTCTTGAGTTCAAAACATATGTGGGGTCTTACCAACCTTTTCAAATGATACGTATACGGCCGTCACAAAGTAGATAGGTTCACATTTCATTTGTGAAGCATGGCTCAAGAATGCCAATCCAAATTTAATTAGGTAAATTTTTGTTGGTGATGAATCCTTTTAGGTTTGTGATGTCACCAACTTCTAATGAGTTGGTTGGATTATACCTGATTCATTAATTGGAGCTCAAGTAGTTCATTAGTATATATTTTATGCTGTAAGCATTTTTTGGATGTTTATAGGCATTTAAAAGTGTTTGTTTTCGTTATTTCAGTGAAATTTTGTGATATGTCATCCTTATGAAATATACTTGTTCTGTTTTTGTCATTTTCTTTCTCAGTTATGGAAAAAAGTTTTTCCTGTACCCTTTATAGGTAGGTGGTGTGAGAGGAACAGTAGGAGCAAGCAGTGTGCAAACTATTCAGGTGTCTACTGCTGGGGGTGTTCAAACTATCAAGGTTGCTCTTCCACCAGGTGCTCAGACCATCACCAAAGCTTTAGCTAAGGTGCCAGCAACTGCCATTACCAAGGTGAAATTAGAGTAAGGTTGAATTTGGTAGTTGCAAGTTACAGGATTTCCATAATCAGGTTGCTCAAGCTATTCTGGTGCTCATTCAGTGGAAACTATTTTTTTCACTTGTTGCAGTGTTCTATGAGAAGTCAAGTTTTTTGCACTTTAAAGATGTTTTGTTTATGATTTTTTGTGCTGAAAAAGTGTTTCATCATAAAATGCTCTTTATTGTAATGTAAGTTATTTGTACTAACAGAACAAAAATTGTGTCATGCATTTTAAGATTGGTTAAGAATATTGAAAAGAACATAATCTTCAAATGGAAAATAGGAAAAGACTATGATTGAGAAGTATAAGATCATAAACTCAGTTTGTTGAATTTAGGTTAGAAACAAGTGTGCATAAGGGAGATGTTTTGTTTTTCTTTATGAACCAGAGGAGATTTGGGTATTTTTGGTACTTGATAACCAACTTATGATCCATCAGAAGCTAAAGCAGCATGGAAACCCATTTAAACTACCAAGATAGAATGAAAGTAACCTTCTAAAATTGACTGCTAGCCACCAACAGCTGGCCACTTATGAGTAAAGTTGACTTGAATCTTCCTCTTTGGAAATTTATTCCCTTGGCTGATCAATGATTAACCTCTCAGATGATACAGAAGCTGTCGGTGGTGGAAATTAATTCCCTTGGCTGATCAATATTTAACCCCTCAGATAATATAGAAGCTGTCTGTGATAATTAAACATGAAGAATCCTTTGCTTGCTTGTGTTTTCTTAAAAGGGTAACCAAAAATTTGTCCTAGTTATCTGAATTTGCCGGAGTGCCAAATCTGCTCTCTAACCCCTTTGGCCATTATTTTATATTTTAGATAGGTACATCTAACTAACGAGCTGGCTAGTGTATTACCTGCATGTGAGCATGCTGCTGTCTGGTGTGGTTTTGTAAAGGTTATCCAAGCCATTGTGTTGCTGAACTAATGGATTCAAGTCAATTTATCTTGGGATTTATGAGTGCTTGGTCAATTGTTGTTGAGGAAGAAGTGAACACAATTTTGATTTCCTCTTTCTTTGTTATAGGTCTGTTAGTTTTATCATCCATTTTTATAGGTCTTTAATATGATAATAATAGTAATGATAATAAAAATAATAATGATAATATAATAATATTTTATAGGTCTTTAAAGTCTATTAGTAAGACATTTCATATGCTAGTTTTGCCATAATTTGTATGTTACTTAGGGGCAGAAAGAAGTCTTCTTAATTTAAAGTAAATATTTATGTACTTAGAAATTGGATGATTTTTACCATCTTGTAAAGACTGATTTCTGATTGTATGCATCCTTATGAGTGTTATTCATAATCTCCATGCCATATCATCTCAACAGGTGGGAAGCCAGACTATTAATAGAACACCTTCTCAGACCCTTGGTAAAACTGGGAGTACAGGCATCAAAGGAGTTAATTTACAACAATCTGTACTGCAGACAGCTGTCTCTGGAACAACGATAGGACCAGAATCTGTTCTTGGTACACAACATATCACAAGTTTACCTTCAGGTAAGTGTATAATATTTTGCATGTGAAAAAAAAATTATTCTTTGTCTGCTTATTTTTCTTTATATTATGTAGGAGTTGTTTGTAATTTAAATGTTTCACATCAGCATTCATTTTAGGGAATGTTGGTCAAGGCAAGACCAGAGCTCCAGTAGTAACATTAACAACAAGAGAAGCAGCAAGACTTCCAGCACCATCTGTGTCCCAGGCAAGACCTAGCTCATCTGCTACTACAACCCCAGCCAACCAGCAACATGCTACTCAGACAGTTCTCACTTCACAAGTATGTTACTTTTTCAGTTTTAACAAAAACTTTTTTATGAAATATACAAAGACCAATTCAGTTTATTAGAAAAAAATAGTTATTTAGATATTTAACATGAGTGTCATACCAGTTGCACACAAATTTGAAGGTTGTTTTCTTCATGTCTCCTCTCTTAGTTCACTAATTAGGAAATTGTTTATACAGGTCACAAACAGTGGTGTTGCAGCAGGGAAGCTTACTAACACAGCAACAGTTGTCAATATGGGCACTGCTGCCCCACAGAAGTCAAATTTATTTTCCCTAGGTGGTATCAAGTTGCTTCAGGCTGCTCCACAACAAATAACAGGTATATAAAGACTTTTTCAACAAAAATGTGGATTCTGTTGTTATAGCCTAGAAATTCTTTCCAAATATTTCTTCATGAAACATTCTAGAGATCATGTGTACAGTATATGCTGTATGCTTATCTTTATTGGAATACAGGGATTAACAGGAGGCAACTAATTCACACAGTTAGGAATCAACACACAATGAAGACTTATGTGAAGATGCAGACATTCTGTTAAGGGTGAGCCACTTACTTGCTTGCATACTTCCTGCCCCAGGATTCCATTCTGTTATTATGAGGCATCATGCAACACTCAGGAGGCCAGCCATTTCCAGTGGTTGGGACTATTGGTCATAAAGTGTTGTAATGTTTGTGTGTCTATGCACAGAGAGTGCAGAGTAATTGAGGGATAAGTACTCGGTGTCTTCTTTATGGTAGAATGCATCTTGGGCATGAAAGGTCATAATCTAAGTTGAGACAGTTTTTGTAATATTGGAGTGATGGATGATGTCCAGAGAATAGATGGGAGAGTGTGACTCATGTTTGTTTGGGGAGTGTGGTTTCTGGTGGGTGTATTTCTGGTAAGTTAGAGTTTGAGACTGAGTTGGGAGCCACTGTTCCATTTGTGTAATATAGTGTTGCTCATTGTTGCTTCTGTGAAAGATCATTACTTCACATGAGAGGACCTTCATGCCGTGGGGTGCAGGAGGTTGTAGGTGGTCATGTAGGAAGAGATTAAAGATAGTTGGAGAGGGAAATGCTCTTTGGGGAACTCCATGTGAGACTTAAAAAAGGTTTTAGAGCTAAAGTCTTTGTGAGGGACATTGGCTTTATGGCTGTGTGTGAAGCTAGCCAACGACTTTTTATTATCGTAAAGGGTGATGTCAGTTATCTTTTGTGTGAAGATGTGTTGGCGCAGTGTCAAATGCTCTTTTGATGTGTATTGTTTATATTACTATGCAGGAAGGGAGTTATTGTTAATTGAAACCATCTAGGTTATGTTGAGAGTTCTGTGTGTGGTGTGGTAGTGGAGTGATTGGGTCTAAAGCCATGTTATATTGGTGAGACTGGAGTATTTTACTTAATTCTGTTATAGATCACCTTTATGAAGGGTTTGGATGCAGTGTAGGTTGGTAAGAGGACTGGTAGTTGACTGGCTTGGAGGATTTTAGGATTAGCACTATGTTGGCAAGATTCCAGCAGATGTTAGGGATTTTTCTTGTGTAGCCAGGACTGGTGGGAGATATCTGTAAGTCCTTGAATTGCAACTGGGCTGAAGTGTTTTATGTGAAAGCTTGGTATGTTTTTAAGACCTGTTGCATGAGTTTTTTAATGTTTTAATTACATTTTTTGTGTCAGTGGGGGTGAAACGTGATGAGCAGTTGTTTCTGGATATATTTTGCATAGGTTATCATTACCTTCCTGTTTAGTGGTGTGGTTGGCTTCATTGTTGATTTTTTTAGTTATGTTTCATGATTATGTGTTCTTTGGGAGAAGGGATGTCATTGGATTGGGTCAGAAGTGCTTCATTTATTGGGGCTGGGTTGTTGTGGGAGATATGGATTTTGTTTAACTTGGGCCATAGAGCAATAAGATTGGGGAAATGTTATGAGGTGTGCCATGACTGTTGTGTGTAGGGGAAGACCTGCATAAGCCATTCAATTTGAACAGATTGGATTAACAAACATTTATTTGGATATTGAGGAATAGAACATTATTATGTTTCAAATAGGTTAATGAATGCATTATTTTGTTTCCAGGAAAGGGTGGATCAAATTCATCTGCAGTAGTTAATTCCTTAACCAAGTTACAAACAGTAATGGTTGATGGAAAGGTGTTGATGCATGGAGGAAAGGTAAAATATATATATATATTTTTTTTTGTAGCCTTAGAGTGAGTTGAGGACAGTTGTTCTTCAAACATTTAGTCAGGTATTCTCTTGGGCAGCAAATTACATGGAAAGTTAATAATGACCTCTGCCTTTGCTTCAAACAACTGAATGTTGGTAGTTAGCAGTTGACAGACAGCTTTAGCAAAGCTCTGTTCTGTTGATGAAGCTTACCAATTTTGTTTTCAGCACACATCTTGACAAGCTGTCCACCATTTTGGCTGCATACCAGGTTTTCTAAAATACCCATATTTTAATTCTCTGAATTAAGCACGATTGTTTTATTTCTACGTATTAAATATGTGCCCTGTTGTGCCATCAATGTATGTCAGCAAAGGATGAGATGGATCATATATTGTCTGATAAAAAGACTGATTCCTCCAGGTAGGACAAGCCATCACAGGAAATGTTAGCATGGCTGGCAATATGGGAGGGAAGCAAGTCATCACTGGTGTTTTCCCTGGTCAGCAGATTGCCACCGTTGAGAGTCTTCTGAGTCAAACAGACAAGGCTGCACAGTTACAAGGTGAGGGGGTGCACCTCTATTGTTTGATGCTAGATGTAAATAAAAATTTTGGTAGTTATGTTTATTAATTATTTCCAATTTTTTTTATTGTTGCTTTCTCAATTTCTTTATCCACTATTGTTATCATATTAATTATTGTTGTAAATGATATGATTATGATTAGTAGTGGTCGTTGTAAAAGTATCACCAATTGTTAGGATGTGTGATGTTTCCAGGGTGTTTAATCTATTTCTATTCAAGTGTGCTGAGGAAGTAAATGTGAGGATCTTGAAACAAAGGGTAGGTCTCCAGTTTGTTTAAGGTTGGGGTGGCATGGGAAATTAATCAGTTTATGTTTGCAAATGAGATGGCTCTGGTGGCAGAAGGCTCTGGTGGCAGAATCTGGAGGAAAACTCCAAAAGGGTGATAGTATTTAGGAGTGTGTGCAAAAGAAGAAAGTTGATGAGTTGCAACAGGGGATTATGACAGGATGGTTTGACTGTGAGTTTGAATAGGGAGGACTGGAGGAATGAGAGTTCTATACATGTATAAAAGTAGACAGAGCAGTAGATGGTACTATAAAGACAGAGTAAGTCACAGGATGCAAGAGGTGGAGCTAAAGTGCTGGGTGCATATAGGAACAAGTGGAAGGAAAGGTTGGTGTTTGTAAGGGCAGAGATGGTTATGTTGGAAGGTATATTTTTACTAACAGTTTTTTTACTTGCAAGGAAAGGAAGAGGGAGGATGAGCTAGTAATGAAATACTGGAGATAAATTGTGATATGAGGTTATAAAAAAGAAATAATATAGAAAGAGAGGTGGTAATACGCAGTCTGATTGAAAAGGGTATGCTGAAGTGGTTTGGGCATAAAGAAAGGATGAATGGAATAGTGACTGGCGAAGAAAATTGTTATATCAGAAGTGGAGGGATTCAAGGGAGTTGGCACAACCAAGAAGATGGGAGGAAGAATTAAAGGAGGTTTTGGAGATATCTGGGCCTGAACATTTATGAGAATGAGAAGCGTGTATTTGATAGAAAAAATTAGATTGTTATGAACCAGGCCACATGAAATGGTCAAAGTAAATCATGGCATAGTCTGTGGGGCTTAACTGTGAATGGCTGTATTTGGTTTTGATACACTATTCCATATATTAATAGACTGTGTGGGTGTAACTGATTCTATTTTTGATCTGTTCCTGATGCTATCTTACAAAGGCAGGAAAGAAAATAGATACAACAAATTATTATTATTATTATTATTATTTTTATTATTATGACTACTATTATCACTGTTGTTGATGTTTATATTTTTCTGGAAACCAGTGTATTGATATTCACATTAATATTTTGGGGAAAATATCATTACTGTTTAGATAATGACAAATTTCACAGAAATTAATTGAAAATCTGAACAGGAGGAGTAATAACAACGATGGCAGGCAACAAACTGGCAGGTGGAAATGTTATCCACCTGGCCGGTGGTGCAGGAGGTGTACAGAGGCTGACTTTGGTATCTCCTCAAGGTTCCCATGTTCCCCTTAGTGCAGCAAGTCAGAGGCTTGTCCTTGCTTCTGGCTCACAGGTAAAGTGATGAATTAGATTCCTTTTTGTACTAGATACTTCTTTTTATTTTGCCCCATGGTGTGTAGAATGCATGGTGCCATCAGATAGAATATACGGTAACATGTTACAAAACTAAAAAAAAAAAAACTAGTAAAATTTGTATTTTAGTGCCACTATGGCAAGGGGCACAAAGCAGTGTAGTTGTGTACATACATACATACTTGCTCATTTGTTTAGCTATGGTTAGGTGTGTTTATCCATAAGTAGACATGTGTGTTTTACTAGTTAGATCTTACATGCAAATACAGTGTATACTTGTATGATAGTTTAGTTAATTTCCATTTTCATGCACAAGTCTTTTTAACGAATTTCTTTCCTTCAGTTTTTTTTTTTTCTCTCCAATATACACTTCCCATATTGAGACTCAGTTTTTATGCCATGTTTCTTTAAGGATTCTCAATTCATTTCTGAATGAGACTTACTGAGGTGTGGTATGCATGGGAATCCTCATTTTGATCCTCTGACTATGCAAATTCATCATGGGTAATTGTGATAGAGTAGGACATTCATCTGTTCATGTATCTCTTAGATGTACGTCTATTGATATTTGCTTTTGTTACTGTGGTGATTAATGTAAAGTATTGGTCTGTAGCATGACTAGATATAGGATTTCTTTAAAGATGTTTGATCATGCTATTTTTGTTATATTGTGTAAGTAAGGACACTGACCTAGATCTCCCTTTGTGCACCTCAGGCTGGTAAATTAGATGGCTCTGGAAACAAGGCTCAAGTTGTTCAGACCATCCAGACCTTACAGCCAGGCGGTCATGTTGTGCAGACCAGCCATGGGACAGTCACCACCACAACCAGTAGCAGCACCACAACACCCTCTATTACCAGTACCACCCAAGTCATTACTACCCCTGTAGCTTCAACACCCACAGCTGTAACCACCTCACAAGCAAGATTTTTCTCTGTAGGTCAGCAGCAAAAAACTGTTGTTCAGGTATGCAGCACTTTTGAAAGAATGTGTTGAATGTTCTTTTATGGTAGATCAGTTAGCTTGGTCACCCATGAAAATTTTGGTTAGAAAAAATATATTATTGTCTCAAAGCTGGTTCTTTTCTTTGTTAGATGTCAATCGAACATTGAAAATTATGCATACCAATAATCATCAGGCCTTTGGGATACATTTGCAAGTTGAGGAGTTAAAGAGAGAGTGTCAGTTCAACAAGGCAGTGTGTCAGATTCACCTAATATTTGTTAAAAGACCAGTTTGCTTCCATGCAATTATTTTAGTATTCTCATATCAAGCAGACAACAATCAAAATTGTTTTCAGAAGAGAGTAATTCTCCAATGAAATTTTTTAGAGTTATCAGTAACTTTGTCTTTGACTTATTGTACTGTACCACTAACTTCCATACTGGTATACCTTTTCCAGATTTATCCTTTGTTTTAGCTCCCACTGTAGTGGTAGCCAAGCTTTATATTTCTTTTTACATGAACTAGCAGAGATTGAGGCTGAATGCTAAGTAGCATTATAACTGGCTTTCCAGTCAAAAGGTAACACTGTAGCCGAGCTGATCTTATTTTTTTTATCAAAATTATACAATTTTAATGAAAATCATAATTTGGAATCATTCAGTACATATTGTATCACATATAAGATTCATTCTATACAAATGGTAACATCTGGAGTCATCTGTACCCCTGCCCTGGGGAGTATGTGTTTGTAGATATTGTTTTTTAGAGAATGTTGTCAAAAACCATCAGACCTGTGAGACTGCAGGTGTCGTACAAGGAGGATTAACTTAATTTAGATAAACTCCTTTGGCTTATGTATACTTAACAGTGCACTTACTTTTTACCTTTTTTATTCAAGAAAACATAGAAAAGCCCATTTAAACATCTTGGTGAGCTTCTGCCAATAGTATCTTGTCCTTTTGATGTTGAGATAACTTTTTTCAAATGCCCAAATCCTGAACGTTCTTTGCTTTTCGTAATTTTACTCTCAAGTATATTTATGCTGGCCATGGCAGTCCACATCCTCTTAATTCATTCATGTTTCAAATGCAAGCATATCATATATATAAAAACCAAACCACCATGAATTGTTGGTACTTGGTCTTTTGGACCATGAGTGGATATGATGAGTAATCAAATACTGATAGTACTTTGCATGTTTCACTTTGCTTAGAATGTGAGAAGTAATGCACATTACAAAGACAAAGTCAGCTGTCAAACACAGATGCATGACTAGAGATTGAGTTCATATCCCACGATCCAGTTTAGCAGAATGTTCCTCTCACATAGCTTGAATGACATGTTTTCAACAGTACACAAAAACACTCTCCAGATAATTCTCAAAGAATCCTGCTTTTTTATTATGCTGTCACACATATTATATGCTTTTGGTAAGATGACAGCTGTGTTACAAACAGTTTGATAGGTAACGTGAAATTTTTTATATTCATTCCTTGTATATAATGATCGTAAGCAATCCAGATTCACGTTATTAAAATGTTTTCGAAGCATGTAAGCTATAACATGTTGGTAAACTACAAAGGGTTAATATATGTGATTTACCTAATTTTCAGGGTTTGAATGTAACTGGCAAACCTTCAGTGTTATCCAGTGGTGGAATTCGTTTAGTCCAGCCAGCTGTTAGTGGAACTGGTGGTGGTGCTGTGGTAGCAGGTGGATCAGCAGCAACTGGCAACCTTATAACAATTGGTGGCAAGCAAGTTCTGCTTACATCCAAGCCTTTTGCTCAACAAGGACAACTTCAACAGGTTTGCTCACTAAACAATTGGTAATACAACAGCTCTTTATCAAAGAAGTGTGATATTAAAGTGTTATTGATTATTGCATGAGAAGAGCTTTCATGATATCTGGCATATTTTTAATTTCTTGCAACCCATATTATATTGGTTCGTAGTTTCATAAAGAGCACTTGTATTAGGGTGGAGTCCAGTCCTGTATGTTATTTCATGACACTTTTTTATTGTATATCACATTAAACTGTAGAGATGTGTGCTTTCATGATTTATTATCTATGGTGCCATATATATATCCATTAAATGTAAATCCAAATTTCTCGATGCTATCTTGTTTTTAGATGATGAGAACATGGCCTCCTGTTATGAGGTGAGTCTTTATTAACATGAATGATAGCTTTAGTAAACACATTCCCTTGGTAATTTTGATAGCAGCCCATCAGTGTTTTTAGTTAAAAATTCTATCTCTTCTACTATTCACTGTTTACAGGTGATGTTGACTAGTGGTAGTATAAAAGGAGGAATACAAGGTACTCAGGCTACTCAGCCTGCGAGCCAGGGAGCAGTTGTAGTAGCCAGTGGAGCAGGGGGGCAACAAATAGTCCTTCCAGCTTCAGCCCTCCAGGGTTCACAATTAAACCTAAAAGGGTTGCAGGCCTTCCATACTTTGAAAGTAATTCCAGCATCGCAAGTCACACAACAGCAGAGAGGTTTGTACACTTGAGCAAAAATTATGATGCCAGTACTTGTAGAGGAATCAAGTTATGTGAGATGTGCAATGTAGCATCATTTTTCCTCCATACTTTTCATAAAATTATGATACTTCCTTGAGCAAAAAATTATTAGAAAATTTTCTGTATGAAAGATTTCTTTTGCTTGTTAGCCAAAATTTATGGGAGCTGTACATCTTTGCTTCCCAATATTCAAAGGCTTTGTTTTTTACTCGTAGATGATATTTATTAAAGTATGTTTTGTTATCAGAGACTCTGTTAATCTGCTAGCAACATTATTCTAAAAGTGTAAATAGTTGAAGCAGTATTTACTGATTGGTAATCAGTTTCGAACACATGAAAGGCATGTTTGTTTCTATACCTTTTTTCATGTGCCCTTTAATCAGTGTTTTTGAGGTATATCCATGTAATCGTTATTCTCACACATTTGCACAGTTTTCATACCAATCATGCTTACATACTTGCATGTACTAACCTTACACCCCTGTCTTTGATCTTTCTGTGCACTTAAATCCATTAAGCCATGATTTAATATATTCTTCAGATGTCTATTCCTTTTTTATACACAGCAACGCTACATGTTATTTCATTGATGCTTTTTGTCATATTAAAGCCAGACCCCAAAGTACTAGACTTCACAAATGGATCTCGAAAAGTAGATAACATGAATAAAATTATCTGAAAAGAGAGAAGGTAGATATCAGGTCACGAGTAAGACATCAGATTAAGGATGAATGGTCTGGATTGAGTTGGGATTTGAAAAAATTGATAAGTATATGGTATATGAGTAAATGGAATACTGGAGTGGAGAACACTAGTAATTCTATTTTGAGTTATGTGGTGACTGTGTAAGGGATATTGAATGGCTGTTTTGATTTCCCTAGCAATCAGTTTTAAATATTGTAATGCTGCATCCTCACTTTTTTTCTTGCAATAACAGAATCATTCCAGCTTAGGTTGCAAGACTTTGTTTACCAAACTTAATGAAAGAAGTAATGATTGACTGAACTGGTTTATGGGTAGAATTTACTTACTGATCTTAGTGTACTTACAAAATCTGAAACTTTCCTGGTCATTTAATTTTCATGAGAACTATGTGTTAGATTACTTGGAAGCACTGTTGTCTAGGAAACCAGTGTCAAAGGATTTAATGCAGTAATTGATTATGTAATATGTTATTCATGATCGTTTTTTATTTCTTGCAGGTAAGCCAGTTTTGGCACGAATAGTTTCTCCAGCCTCTGTGAGGGGGGCAGTTCCTACAACTTCTGTCTCAAATACTCTGCCATCTGGACATGATTCCTCAAAATCTTAGGATCAGTGAAACATGCAAAGAGTTTTTAAGAATGCATTCTAAAGATCAGCTTGGATGCTAAATCCAATTGGACCTAATCTCCAGGCTAGTCAAGAACTTACTTGCCTGCACATCCCAATAATACCCTTGAAACGTGTTTGTTTTATCTTAGGAGAATTTTCATGATTTGTAAATTGCATTTCTGCATATTGTTTTCCAAATGCAGATGAAGTTTTCTTCATATTTGACTGTCTTCCATCATTCTTTGATGCATACTGGAAAAAGATTTGATTTTTTGGCATCGAGTTTAATTATAGGAAATATCTTTACTAATTGTCTGAAAGTACTGTACATGCTGAGAATCCAAATTATGGGTTTTATAAGAATTTCATGAAGAAGGCTTTCTATTTTGATTGTAATATGGTATTGTAGTAGTATCCTTTCATACTATCAATTAAATTTGGGTAAGTGAATCAAATTCTTTAGAAATTAATTATGATGATTCTATCAGAGATAAATAAACACAGATGGAGCTCTGGGTATTAGAACACTATTGTCAAGAATTTGCAGAATTTCACTGTTTCCACTGTTTTAGGTTGAAAAACTTTAGAGAGAGCTTAGCAAGCTTTCGGTTTTTAACCATGAATCATGCCTTTCTGTAAAATTCTTGCAAATTTGTTGAAAATATTTTTTATTTCTGTACTTCGGAAATGTCAAGATTTTCTGTGATAGTCATATTGACATATTTTGTGAATATTTGAAAAATATTCAATATTTTACAAGATAGAATGAATGTTAAATACATGTTGTGAGATTCATGTATGTGAGATTGATATTATAAATATATTGTCATACAGTTTGACTTTATGTATCCTTAATGTTACCATGATCACATACATATATATTATTTTCATCATACTTAATCGCCGTCTCCTGCGTTAGCGAGGTAGTGCAAGAAAACAGACGAAAGAATGGCCTAACCCACCCACATACACATGTATATGCATAAACACCCACACATGCACATATACATACCTATACATTGTAATGTATACATACATACACATACACAGTCATATACATATATACGCATGTACATATTCATACTTGCTGCCTTCATCAATTCCCGTCTCCACCCCGCCACACAGAATAGCATCCCCCCCTGCCGCAAAACGATATTCACTGAGAACCAATCACTTTCCTCTCTTCCTACTCGTACACATGCCTTTTCACTGCTTATAGCAACTTACCTCCCACACCATATACGTTTAATACCTTCCACAAAGCATCTCTATCAACTCTATCATATGCCTTCTCCAAATCCGTAAATGCTGCTTACAAATCCATCTGTTTTCCAAAGTATTT
>JAUTXX010091120.1:2720-16323 GCA_032273605.1 Panulirus laevicauda
TACTGATTGGGGACATTAACTGCACCGGACATACAACCTGCACCCTGAGTCGCCGCCTTTTGCTCCACTTGCAGGAAGGTAGGATCAAACAACAACATGAACAAAATCATGGGACGAGACTAACAAGGGAGATTATATAGTGAATAGCACCAAAATCATTACTAGTTGCAGAGATCAGAGGAGACTACAGATATTAGAAGCCATTCACATTCAAGAGAAAGCACCTTTCACCAACATCCAGACAAACATGACCACGTTATATACAGCTCTTGATGGCCCGCTAGTAGGTCGTAGACCTTCTGCCGTCGTAGGACAGGTGGAACACGACATTGACCCGCCACAAGCTACCGAGTCCGCCATTTCAGGACGGGGAATGTATCACTGGCTGACCCACTCGATCCAGGGTTACGAAGGTCGGAGAGAATCAGACGAGCCCGACCTGACCTCAACTCCACACCCGGACAATAACTATCTCGCTTGGCCCAACTTAGTGTATTTAGTGATGGAGTGTCCATATTCCTATCTCGTTTACTCTTGTTCTGTTTCCTCAACTGTAGGTTTTTCTATATTTATGTATACATATTTTGTAATTAGGTTGTAGCTCACACTACCCGTCATGATATTTTTTAATTTGTGTCGCTTGTGTCGTCAAGTCAGGCGGGAGGTGCTGTTTTATAAATAGTACTGAGCAGGCAGTGATTTGCCAACGGAGATATTAACATCTATTTCCCGTTAAGTTAGGAGGACTCGACGGTTTATTCTGGTCATGGGAAGTGCGATTGCATGTGAAACTAAAATAGAGGTGTGTCATTTCTAAGATGCAGTACTGTAATAAAGATATCGTCAGAGGGGCATCTGAATCCAGATTGCTGGGAGTACAAAGGGCGTACACCCGTAACGCAGTAGGCGATGCCTGTTAGTCTCAACGTCGTACTGGTGTCATTCAAGAGCTTGACCATTACATGTGATGTTGCTAATCACACTCATCTTGTGGTGACTTAATACAAGAGGGGAATAGAAAACGTATTTTTGATGGAGACTTAACAAGAGGGTGAGATTTCGTTATGTACTGCTTAACGAGATTCATTCGCAACTGGGTTAACGTCGCGTTGAAATATGCTCGTTCTACAGCGTTTGTTCAGCTCAGGAGGTGAAATGCTTTATCCACCCAGGTGGGAACATTGTAAGGGCCGCTGTATTTGTTAGATTCTGTAGAGTGCGAGGCTACGGTACATCGGTATGGGTACTGGTGACCTGTGAGCCACTGGCTAGGCTTCATTACGTAGTAATCAAATAAGATAGTCGCTGTTGGTGGATATGTAAGCGAAGGTTTGTTGGTCTGATAGACGAACATAATTGTGGAAGCGTTGGAGGGTTCCGATTCCTCAAACATCTAGGCTGCACCACCACTAAACCTCTTAATACTCCGGTGTTGTGTTCGCTCTAATCGTAATTCCATTTTGGAGTGTAACACACATACGAACAGGGATGTACAAACGGTTATGAAATTATCTTACACATTTTGTGTGAAGTAGTATGTCACCACGGACGAAAGATTTTGAAAAGTGTCCCTTGCTCTGGCCTCACGTTGGTATCCCTGCTTTCATGATACTGTAACATATCGATTGCTAATGACATTTCCTGTAATTTGTCATGAAAAATGTTTTGGTTTCGCATTTTGATGGAAATTAGTATAAAGTGGGACAACCATAATTATTAGGAAATTTGTTTCGCATTCACGCCTACAGCTCTACCGAATGATATTGATCATTTCACAATTGATCGGACCCGTTTGAGATTATTTATTTTCCATGCCAACATGGTATATTTTTCCATCAGTGGCTTGCTTTGTATGATCCTAGTAGCATTACACTCGTACGTCGTATGTCCCGGCGGAAGATATTGTCTGCCAAAGTAAGCCCCATTTTGGATCTGCGCCCCATAAGCCATATTATCATACCATCTTTTCTCTCTCTCTCTCTCTCTCTCTCTCTCTCTCTCTCTCTCTCTCTCTCTCTCTCTCTCGTATTGTTGTGATTTCAAGCAAATCGGAGAGAGAGCTATTGGACACGAAGGCGACATGAAATGTACGTACCCCGGCCAACAACCGCGCTACGTCATTAACACTGATGTCATCAGGGCTGACCCATCTGCTACTGCCGTACACCAGGTAATCGACCAGCCAGAATCCCAAGTTCCAAAACAAACATTGTCGCCCGTTTCCCAGCGGTGACGTCAGCATTGGCCTCGCCCAGGCCGACTCGATTGTTTAGTTAATTTGAACTCGTCCTGCCCTCCGGAAAGACTATGGCGAGTTGGAGAGAACTGCATAGAAAGTGGACTCTTTTTTTTGGAATACGATTATGTAATTTTGATCAATGGTAGTCATATGTGTGGGACCAAAAATAGTAATTTGGTGTAGAACTTTGCACTGTATGTAATTTTGATCAATGGTAGTCATATGTGTGGGACCAAAAATAGTAATTTGGTGTCGAACTTTGCACTGATAACCTTGAGTTCCAGTAGTCTGAAGTGGATAGTTTGCTAAAGAGTCATGCTTTGTGGTGGTTCCAAGTTCGACCGGGTTGGGGATAAGCACCTCGCGTTCTTCTTTCATCTCGTTAAGTTATACAAGTCGTACCAGAAGATGATTTCTTTAGTGTAAAGGAAGAGCAGATCTCATGTAGTTGGGTGTCGTTAGTTACGAGTGACGGAGGTGAGGTGGGGTGAGGTGAGGTGAGGGTACAGACAGACAGACAGCAGTAGCGAGGCTGGTCGACCACTCTAACGTGGCGCGCTTGACAGCCCTGACGAGGTAGTTGGTGGATTTCACCGGCAGGTGGCACCCTCTAGGTAACCACCACCTTGTGAGTGAAGGGCATGCCCACGGAACTGCGAGTGAATTGTTTGTGTTGACCTGCTTTTGATAGGCAAGTGCAGGTGTTTGATATTATTTAGGTGTTGTACACCTGACTTGGATTCTCTTGTACTTTCACCCAACATCGTATGATGATCCTGGGACGGGTTAATTTTTATTCCGTGTTAAAAACGAGGCAGAATGATTTTTAACCCCTTCAGCGTGACGTAAGGTATGATGGCATGACCTGAAGGTTCATCCTCAAGGCTGGTTCAGAGGCCAGGCCATCATATCCAAGGGTCGTGCACAAGGGGTTAGGGAGAGTGCGTGGATCATATTGCATAATTAGACTATTAACCCCAGCTGTCGAGCTGTAGACAAAGGCTCTCAGCACTTCAGCTCATGTACGTACATTGTCTTATAGCAATTGTTTCTGAAGATTTGAAAGTCGTGCCTTTCCTGCTCATGTATGTCGCAATTTACGCCCCAAAAGTCTTGCTAGAATGCAGCTCAGAACTCTCGTCTCTACAGTAGGTAACCATCTCAAAGTTTCAGTTGGGTATGTTTTGGAAGCAGCTGGTCAGAGTCTTGTGACATTACTGCGTGATGCTTGATTTATAACGTTAATCTTCTACGTTTTCTCTACCGCTACGTGTTTGAATGATTGCGTAATTGTCTATTACAATTACCTGGTAATGACTTCCAGGATCTTTTTTAATTTTACCAGCGAAAGCTTTTATTGCGCAATTAGTTTCGGAATGGCATTGTTAGAAACGCCTGTAGGGATTTATGTGTCTTAAGTTATTACAAACACTCATTATATGTTTCATTGTTAACTGATACGTTTTATCTCTGGACTGTTATATAATCTAAAGCTTTGCGTGGGGTGGTTTGGTACAGACGCGGGTGGCGGCGAAGATATTGGTTGAGTTCATTTATAGCTTGCTTTTATTTTCTCCATCAGAGGAGTTTGTGGTCGGTTCCTCTAGGATCTTTAGTTATTATTTACAGTCTGTGAACTCGGGCATAATTGAGCTGCCTGTGTCTTGTGCATAGGTTGTGTTTCTAACTAAAGTTAACTTAATCAGACGTCTCTGTGTGCGGCTGTACTTGTAGAAGTAGCAGGAAAAAAAAAAAACAAGTACGTATTCACCTGACTTTTTACGTTGAGAGAGAGAGAGAGAGAGAGAGAGAGAGAGAGAGAGAGAGAGAGAGAGAGAGAGAGCACAGCAAAGCGTTCTTCAAGTACTAAAGTCATAAAAAAAGTTCCATAACCAATTTTCTTCGTTTTGGAGGACAAGTCATGTGACGTCACTGGGTTCGCATGATCTCATTTCTTGTTGATCTTCTGTATTGTTGATCTTATAAGTTGTAAATAGAGTGAATCCTCAAATTCTAATTCTGTTGCGGAGCGTCTGTAAGTGATGTTGCTGAGGCTGCATGCACCACAGTCGCCTGGTAGTGGAGGACCGTAACGATCATTCTCGGTTGTTCAAGTCTTTACATATCGCCACCGTCTGACATGCTTGTGTGAAGTGCTACCAAGGGTGTGTGATGCATGTGTGAAGTGTTACCAAGGGTGTGTGTGTATAACACATGACAAGGTAATCGTTGTGTCATCTTTGTAACGGGTTTCGCTGTACATTTTCTCTGCCTTGACTGGGTCGAATACGTTAGTTGCAGACAGTTCATACCTGTTAACACAGCGCGTCGGCTCGGGTAAATAAGTCATAAATTTTGTGATTTCCAAAGCTAATTGCTGTTTGATAATTGTAGTTATTACGTTTTCAGTTTTAATGTATCCTTGTGTGAGTTTACTGGATGTAAAATTGTCAGTGAATGTTTAAAGAGTGTTTATGTTTGGATAATAAAAGATTAACCATTTTCAAGATATTCATTTGGAATTTCAAACTATGTATTTAAAAGTGATTTGAAAAACTCTGTTATGGCTAACTGCATATTGTGGTCTGGGGTTAAAGGATGAAAGAATTATAAAGCCTTTAGTTTGCTTAACATAATCTTTAATTTGGAAATAAGATTAATTGATGAGTATCAATTTTTCTAGAGCTGAGGTGAAGCTGATAGGGTGGTGCTTAGAAGAGCATTTTCTGTCTCTCTCGAAAATTGATGTTGACATTAGCAAGCTTCAAGTCACCGAGCACTTTCCTTTCTGTTATTGAGTTGCTGAATCTTTTAGGGCTAGGAAATGCTATTTGCCTGTTTACTTGTTTTACTGTTCTGAGAAAGAGAAGTATCATCAAAACCAGTTGATGTATGTGGATTTAAGTTTTTTAAGTATTTATGTACTTCATAACTTTGAATTATATGGCTCATTTCTCATTTTCTGTCCCTAGAAAAAGGTTTTGTGTTTTTGGTACACTTAGGAATTTTTTTTATGTATACTAAATTTAGATAATTGTTAAGAAGACAGTCATATCCATTCTGGCATTTGTTTATGTGCCATTTTCATTAAATATTGGACCAGTAGTACCGTGTCTTATTTTTATTTCTCCCCTGCTTCTTATGTATTTTAAGAATTCTGTAAGGTTTTCCTTTTACTTCATTTCTTCAGTCATTCTGGTTCTCTTCCTGCAATCTCTCTCTATTCATTCATCACTTCCATTCCAAAGTCCTCTAGAATACCATTTAATTTAATTGTCTTCATACACTTATTTTGTCAACTGTGTCAATGTCTCAGAGCCAATCTAAAATTTGCCATCATTACGTTGCCATCTTTGAAATAGCAAAGGGAGTTTACAGTGAATTTGATAATATTGTGATCAATGTTGATTAGCTTTTCACTGGCTTTGTAGAGGCTCATTAGATTTATTTTTGTGGACGTCTCTAAATCTGTTACTACATACCTGTTGTTGAGTTGCAGGTCATGCAGTTTAAAAATCAATCTTCTGTTATGTCAGTTAATCTGTTACCCTTGTGGGCACATGATACTGATCCCAGTTAATGGTGGAGTTTTTGATATATATTACTTATTGCTTCTTTGCTTTTAACGAAATATGTGATTTCACATTTTTTTTTTCATTAGAGGCTTCAGCTATAGATGGAAAGTCCACATCAAGGCTAGGCCTTAATCAAATAAGGAGAGGTTAATACAAGGGAAAAAGAAGAGGCAAGGGAAAGTATTTACGAATTTTGGAGGAAGTGAAAACTTATCTTTTAAAAAGTGTGCCAGGTCATAGTTATTGGGAAAGAAATGAGATAGCAGAGAGTAACAGTGTTTTCTATACACTAGTTAGGGATTCACTGTATACATTATTGATTTATTATAGATATCTTCTATATAAATTTGATGAAAAATAATTAATTGCAAGAGCATTTGCATACTTTGGTTTCACTTTAACTGAGTCATGTATCATTGATTGAGGTAAATGCAGTACCTCTAGATTTATACAAAAATAAAAGCTTCAAAGAGGAGTTGAAAAACTTTGGAAGATTGTTTTGTGACCATTTGAGGTAAATATAAATGGTACATTAGTAACAGTAAAAAGGTAAAGTAAAAAATGAGCTTTGTAGAGTATAGAGGGGGTGATTATATAGAAAATATTAGGCATTTCATAGAAGCATGGCTATTAAAAGATAATTGTACAGTGAAGAGGTGTGTAAAGAAATAAAGAATTCAGAGACTGAAAAAGTAGAAGTGAGCAGGCTGTAAAATACAGTATGTTGAGAATAACTGAAGCTGAATAGAGGTTTTCTTTTAAGATTTAGTGTTGCACTTATGAAGATAGGTAATTTAGAGCTGATTCTAGGATAATGTTTGTGTGTGTATACCTACAAAAACAAACCTACCAATAGGAACCAGGAATCCAAAACCTCTGCAAGACTAGAGACCCCAGTTCTGGAAAACAAGTTCCTAAAACAGGATGTAAGTGGCCTGATATGTAGCTGACATTCCTGTAGCTGCTTCTGGCAAGATATGTGGATAATTGAATGGAATTTTGTAGGAATTTGTTTTTCAAATTACAAGTGAGAGGGGTGTTCTAATGATCTTTTATAAAAGAAATGTAGGAAAGGTTGTAGAATGAGAGAGATATGTCTTGAAGAATATTGGATTCTTTTACTAAAGATAGTTAAAGAAAGAGCTGTAGTGTGACTGTACCACTGGGAGAGACAGCAGTATAAGCCATTTGGATGAAAATGTGAGGTATTTGCATTTGTTTGAGGTATTATTTGCTATGAACAAAAAATATCAGTGGGAGATGAGAGGTTTACACACTTCCTTCATATACAAAAATGTTCTGATCTCACGAATAGCAGTTTTGTACTGATTTTAGTTAAAAGAGGAGGATAAGGGAGATAAAGTGTATTTCTAATCGCGATATTCCTAATCTTTGGTATGAATGGATTTAAAATAAGCATTCTGTGAATTTGTTAAAGACAGTCGTAATACAAGAAAGAAGCATGTCTCCATACCCAATAGATATGACCTCTGTTGTGTGTTCTGCACACTAAGACTTATCAGATAAGCAATAACCATCCCAAGGAAAAACAGCAGTCTTGCAAGCTGAGTTTTCTTTAAGTACTGTATACAGTATTTATATTGGATTACTAGTGGTGGGGATGGCAAAACCTGGAACTGTTGATCCAGATGGGATAAAATTGTGTTGATTGCAAGGAGGTTTAGATGTGAAAAAGTGTTAAATGTTAACTTGTGATGAATGGATTTATGAAAAAGGAGTAGGCCTCACTGCCTCCACTATCAGTTTGGGAGGAATTTAGCCACTCTTTCTTGTACAAAGAGAAGTCCCCTGCATAGAGTCTCAGGAAGAGTGTAAGAAAATAATACATCTCCATATTAAGAGATAGGATGGCGATAGAATACAGCAGAGTTAACAGAATTAAGCAGAAGAATATGATAAAACCTCAAATTTTGAGTTGATATCATTAAAGATAGTTACAAAATATGAGGTGCACAAGGCATGGCATAAGTGAGGTTGTTAGGCATATGCCTTAACCCCAAAGAAGAAATGGTAAAACCTTTATAAGTTAGAGATAAATACAAAGATTCCTTGGAAACATCATTTGACACTAGGGTCTCTGAAGAAAGAAAAAAATCAGGATATTGGTAATTAGGTAATGCTCTGCAGAGATAAAACCCCATAATATTATACCAAAATTTGGGTGAAATAGATATATAAGGCAGGCTCAGTGAAAGTCATGGACATGGTTGAAGCTGGTATTGTTGCTGTGTGAGTTATACTCCTCATTGTCATCAGGTTGTTATCAGACAATGATGGGTATTGTGTTCATAACCTCTGGCCATTGCATAAATTTCATGGGAAGAAGAAGAAAAAAAAGGGCATTATGAGGGAATGTAAAGTGCAAATACATAGAAATCAAGGATCCTTTCAATTTCACAGTGCAAGTAGTGTAAATAAGGAAGAGGAATTTTATTAAGTAGGTGCTATCCAGTAACTCCATGTACTTTTGGGCTAAGTAAAGCCCAGTATAAGAAAGAAGGGGCAGTATTGTGATACTGAAATTATTTAAACCCCTTTCTTTCTTGAAAAGATAAGAACAAGTAGATAGTGTCAAGAATTGATGATCAATAACAGGTCCTGATAAATATGTACCCAAGGTTGTTGTATGTGAAGGAAGTTGGTGATATTATGGCAGTATATATTTTGGAAACTAAATGAGATAAAATTTGGAAACGCCTGTATAAGTATGATAAACAATACTGTAGTATGATACTGAGCTGTAAATGTGTTAAACAGAAAAAGATTAAATGTCATGACATGGAAAAACCTGAATTACATAAGAAAGAGTAGAACCAAAAATAATGCTAACATGTGCAATATTTTCTTGAGAAAAAAATGGTGAGCATTAATGTGATTCCCCCTCATCACAAAAGTCTCCTGATGTAAGTTCTCATAACCTTAATGAATTGGAACAAAACTTGAATAGATGAAAACAGACATGTGAAAAAAAACAAACCTAAGAAACTGATTTAAACATTTGTTTTGGGAAAAAAAGTGGACAGAATGGATAAATTGGAACAGAGGAGATAGGGAAGGAATAAAGGATTGGCTAAAAGTATTAAAGAAATTGACAAAATCTTGTATGGAATTAGTTAGGGAACTGTGAGTGTAGATTAAAGGGGTGTCAGCTGGAGCGTAAGGAAATGTACAAGAATAGGGATACATGGAGGAAAGTCTGCGAGGGATCCAGTTCACTGGATAATAAAAAATAGCTCACTGGATGTAGCCATATAGATAAGTAGTCCTGTACTCTGCTTGTCCCTCACATTTATTTCAGATATCCAGTTTACAGGCAATGCAATATGGGAATTGGGGAAACTTACTTTTAATGTACCTAGTTTTTTACATCGGGTACTTGTGTAGTAGATTAATCATCCTGTGGCTGCATATGTAAAATTGTCTGAGATGATTGTTGATTGAAAAGGAGAGCTAACTTTTATTCTGGGGTGTAACCAAGTGGGTAAATGACAGGGCATTTGGTCTTACCCTTGAGGTATTCAGCAAACCAATTTAGTAATAGTAATTGATATTTTCTTAGTTATTCTAATCCATTTAGTTCCTTGAAAGGAAAATGAATATATATCTAAGTGCAGGTTGTACCTCTCTAATCCAGCGCTCTGTGGTCCGGCAACTCCCATGGTCCGGTATGTTTTGAATCTGCTGCCATTAGTTTGTGGATCTGCCACCAGAGTGGCTCTGTTAGCAGCAGTAAGGTGCCAAAATCTGTTTACACTACAGCCAAGCTGATTAACAGTCATGTTAATTTCTTATATTCAGTTTATTGCTGAAAATGAAAGCCAGAAAATTAAGTTTCGGAAATTTTTGAAAGGTGCCAGGAGTACAGAAATGGACAGTGCACTTCTAAAGTGGTTTAAGCTCCCATGTAATGAAGGTGTAAGCATTTCTGGGGAGATCCTTATCGACCAGGCCAAAGTTTTTCAAAAAGAACTAAAGCTAGACTACGACTGAATATTCGCAAGGATCGTTACACAAATTTAAGTGGAGAATATGGAATTTCAGTATATAGTGTGTGTGTGTGTTTGTGTGTGGTGAAAAGCAAAGTGCAGACACAGAAGCTTGTAGTGTAAGGTTGTATGAAAAGATAGTGTGTGCGGTAAAAAGCGTAGTGTTGACACGGAAGCTTTTAGTGTAAGGTTGTATTAAGTGAATCGATAAAAGCTCAAGGTCTCTATTAAACAAGCAACAGCAGTATGTACAGGGCGAGAGAGAGTGTACAAACCGGCTGCCTGGCTGGGACTGACGCATTGCGGTTTGGCTGCCTTGACAATAACAATAAAACATTACCAACAAGAGTCTACCAAAGCCAATTACCAACCTATGGTCGTTTGTTGCATTATCTACTCGTCTCAAAGCTACAAAGTTTGTGGATAAATTTGCACAGTTAGTGGCAGTGGCAAACCTAGTCCCAGAGCAATTGTATAATGCTGACAAATCTGCCCTGTATTAGCATCATATGCCATGAAAAACCTTTGCCCAAGTAAGATATTGCGGAGTCTCCATCTGGGGTTACTTCTGATGTAATCTGATGTAACACTCAAACCTTGTTTAGAAACATTAATGGTTGTATTATTTCCTGTTTTAAACTTTGTTCTACCTTTGATGATACAGCAATACGTTTGTGTAATGAGCTGGCAAGACTAAGGGTCGGGCATATATTCCCTTGGGTGTCAATTTCTGTTTTCTGGCATTTTCTATGGTCCTGTAATGGTCAGGTCCCAATATTGCTGGATTAAAGAGGTTCAACCAGTAGATTTAACTGTTTCAGTAATATACACTAGTGACCAATGAAACAATGTTGTCAGTATCACAGCCTTCACAAAATACAGACATAAGTGTATGATAATGAAATTTTCTCTATCTACAGAAGGTTATTAATTTGTTTCATTGCACACAACTCTATGAATTATTGCTATGAGGTTTTATGTTACCAAATATCATAATCAATTATTTAAAACTGGTTGCCAGTCTCATGATAAACTTAATTCTGTACAACAGCAGTGCTTATTTTATAAGAATTTGATTAATATTAGTGATTGAATTCACTGTCCAAATATCTCTGTTTGTTCTTACAAACCACTCTTTTTTTCTTTTTTTTTCAACTTTACATCATTGTCTTCATTTTATGGTCTATCCCCCTTCCATAACCAAATCTTGGATATGTGCTTGCTTTCATTACTCCAAACCTGGAGTACATAAACATTTTAAGGAAGTGAATTTTCTGGATAACAGGGGAAGTCTTATTGCCTCTGAGGACATGACACTACAAAGTTATACATAAAAAACTTATAGGACAGTGGTCTGGTCCTTTTCATTCATGGATTTCTCTCAAGACCATTGAAGTTTCGTATTTTCTTGTTCCAGTGTTAGTTACATTTGTTGGCATGTAGAATAAAATAGCAAAGTTCAGTGTATGAATATGATTTAGAATGAACAATCAGGAGGTAATTACTATAATGCCCCTGCTTTGATTTTGGAAATGCTGGGCAGAGAGAGTTTTGATATGTTCTCCCATATGTCTTCATGTACTGGTATCCTTTCTTTCCCTGTTTGGCAGTAACATTACTAGGATAGAAAAGTATGGGTACTATTGGTGGGGTGAAGGAACCTTCTTGAGTAGAATTACTGGATACTTCTATATTCCTATCATCTGCTGTATCGAAAACTTTCTTGTGGCGGTTAATAAAAATACACCTGAAAATAAGGTATTTGAGTTACTGAAGAATAAATGATTATTATACTTAACTATATTTGGAAAATCTGGCAGAGTCCTCAAGCTCAAATCCCTAAACAAAAACATTGTATTTCATTGACATTCATCTCAAATCTCCTTATTATTTTTTATTCATTTTCTGTAAGGATTTTTTTATGAAATAGCTGCAAGAACCATATACAACATCCAGTATGATTCAGATATATATGTTTTGAATACATGAGGTCATTCATACTTTCACATTTTGTGATAAAAGGAAAATTAGAATTCATTATTTTGATAATCCTTTATGAGCAGAATAGTTATATCTGCCTTGTTCAAATGGTTTCTTAAGGAAAATAATTAGTTTTTCTCTTACCCCTAGTCAACTCCCTCACATTTTTATTGTTTTCTTTCACAGTTACATAATATGTAGTAAGTGCCAATTCATCCCCTTAGCTTTCCAGTGTTTTTTGCTTATTATATATCTGAGGCAAAGGCTTGTTTGTTAGTAGTTTCAGAAACTTGAATAAATTATATGGAATAAGAAAGGAATTCTATAATGTAACTTATAAGAAATATAAGAAAGAAATCAGAAGTACCAACCATACCAAAACGGTTGAAATAACATTGCTCACTTTGAATGCTATCGAACCCAGAGTTGTGATATTTTAGTACTGATTGTACATATTACACCAAGAGGAATAATCTTCACTTAGGTATTTGTAGTTTAGTCTAATCTCTCAAATTCTTAGAGTTAACTGTTGTGAGGTAGTCTTTTATACATTTATGCCTGTCACTAAAAATGTCTGGAAAATAATAGATAAAGGTGACATGTTAAAAGGGATAAGTTTGAATATAAACTAGAAAATGGACACACAAGAACTGTAATTACCTGTGCAGATAAATTCCTGATCCTCCACTGGAAAATTTAGTTTATTTAGCCTTTTCTTCTAGTTAAACCTTCGCAGAGCAGCTTTACCCTGCTCTCTTGATTCATACTTGTAACATTTCAGTAAACTACAATGTTTCCTCTTAAATTTATATCACATACTGTACACAGTAGCTACCACATAAAGAAAAATGTCCTTAGTAACGGATTTATACAGTAAGTAAGTGACATGTTTCATTGATGATACAGGAGTAATTTAAGTAAATACTACATTAAACATTTGTTTCATTCCACACAGGAGACTGTTTTTAACACCTTGGCGTGTATCCTGTACTTGACGTCATCAGCGTATGTATCCTGGGCAGTTCAGACAGGTCTGTGGTACAAGTACTACACATTACCACACTTCACAGTCTACCCAGCTATGACAGCTGCATATGTGAGCATTTAGTGGTATTCATTTCAGTATCCAGTTCCCTGTGCAACTAAAACCCAAACTTTCATCACTCACTTGCACATCATCTGCTTTCCAAGCAATCAGTCCTATCTTGGTTCACTACTTTTTTGGAGATTGACCGATATTTTGCTTTGTTCATATTAATATTTTGATGGAATTAGAAATTATCTAGAAAGAAATTATGAATAAGGAAACTTGGAATTAGAAATTATCTAGAAAGAAATTATGAATAAGGAAACTGTTACATAACAGGAGATTTCCTTAATCCCTACAAGATTTTATAATTTACCTCTAATCCCTACAAGATTTTATAATTTACCTCTAATCCCTACAAGATTTTATAATTTACCTCTGTTTCCTATAATGGTTTAGTTGAGACATAATGCTTATTTTTTCAGAGTTATCATGAAGAATACGTTTGTCATTCTATTTTGCATACAATATGTGATTTTCTTTCCAGGTTCTTGGCTTGACATTAGGAGTTATTCATGGTATAGATGCATGGTTATCCTACAGACATTTGTCAGGCCGACCTTGTTAGCTTCATTCATGAAAATAAGTGGGTATAACCAGTTTGCCATTTTGATTTTGCCATTTGACACTGACATCTAAAACTCAAGCCTGATTATGTAAACTGTGCAAATAAAGTGTATTTATATAATTGTTTTTTAAAGCAAGAACTGTACTT
>JAUTXX010091230.1:0-26917 GCA_032273605.1 Panulirus laevicauda
GGACAAGCATGAATGAACTCTCATAAACCCAGCCACTGGTGGTGTTTGTCAACACCTGATGTACAAGTAACTGAAGACTAATTTTAACCCATCGTTGATCACACTCCTCTAAACTTAACTTTAGATGTATCCTGTTTATGTTTGCCTCATATTCATATGTATTTCATTAAGCAGTGTGATTTATATGTGATGCAGATAAACCTTGGGCATAGTTTAGCCAATTAAATATTCTCCTTACTTTCCCAGGGGAATAGCATCAGCCAAACTCTCAGACTCGGCTGTATTAGAGCAAAGGCAATTGGGTCAGTAGCTGTAGCATAGTCCTCAGTTGTACAGCTGTGGTGAACGGTTTTGGATGGATAATCATACTTAAATCACCCAAATCCAGATTCAGTTATATTAGAGCATATGAATTTGGGTCATTAGCTGTAGCTTAGCCTCGAGACTCACAGCAGTGGTTAAGCTAGGGGATTCATATTGGTAGTCAACAAAATTCTTTGAATGGTAATTGAGTTGCATTAAGGGGAACTGGATTAATAGATCTAGAAAAACCCTCAGAGTTCGACAGTGAGGGGTGTGTTTATAACACGATTTGCAAAATTGATTTTATTCTTCTGTCAGCAGAGTTGGTCTTGAAGGCAAGAATCAGAGCCTACATACCCAAACGGGTTCAGTTATGCCCAGATGACTTTCCTTGGGTATGATATTTCTTTTGGTAAGATGTGCTTGCTTAGAAATATCACATTGCGAACACATAGCTCTTGTCTCTGTTTGCAACAACCCTACCCAAATTTCCCGCCTTTTTTTTTTTCTTTCATGATACTTTTCTTCCTCCTTAGTGGAAAACTGAATCACTGAGTATAGCAGTGCTGGGAAAAGGGACGTGAGTGGAGTAGGGATCTTGTATGCGAGAACATAGTGAGATATCTTGGCAAGCACTTTTCTTACAGCTGAGGATTATCATCCAGTGGGGCATTTGGTTGTAATTAAACCCTGTTAGGTTATACAGTCTCTTACACTTGTTCACAAGATTACCCTGCCAGAAGAAGAAGTTTTTCGTACTTCACAATCTAATTTTTAGACAATTTTGTGTGAATTTCACTATTTGACTTTATGAAAATGTAATTTGAAAAAACTAGTGTGTGTAAAGGAAAACATCTAGAAGAGCCTACTTTGTCATTTTGTTAGAATTTCTAAATTCTTGTTCATTCATAATAATTGAATAGATTTTAAAAGCATCAAGTAATGATTTGCACATGTATATGACACAGAAGAAGAGGTAAACAAAAGACTATATTGATCACTTTAAGAAATGTAAATTCGCTTGCACATGTACAGGCTTTGGGCAGATCGAAACAGTATTACCTTTATATATTAATATTATGGTGTTGAAGGTTTGGTAGATTATTTGCATTGATTGTAAGTACTGATTTGAACAAGAATGTCTGTATATTAAGAGCATGGTTGAATATTTGACTGAAACTTTAAGAAATTGAGAATACATACAGGTCTTATATCCTTGAAGAGGTTGGATTTAGCATAAATATTTTCAAATTATAGGGACCATTATTTGGTTTAATCTGAGTAGCATTTAGCTGTAAATGGTAATGAAACTTAATTGATTTGGTAAGCCCCCTTGCATAAGATATCACATGATTAATGAGTGATCATAACAATGACAAAATGCACATAACTAAAGAATGTAAGGAAATTTATCAAATGCTATTAATCAAGAGAAATGTTTCCGTTTCCAAATTCATAAGATAGACCTTGAATAGAGAATTTAAGAATGTAGAGTCATTAGATGGTATTTTGTAAAATATTTAGGATATAGTTTGAGAGACATTATAACTGTGGAAAATGAAAAAAAAGAATGTAAATATAGGTCTTGCATCAAATTCATATCGTACGAATTTGTAATGTGATTTTTTTTGTATAGTATTTATTTCATAGTTTTATGTTTCGTAAAGTAATTTTTTGTTTGCAGTTGCTACCAATGAAGTTCCTCAGGCTAACCTTTCTTATGTGAGGAAGGTACTGCTTAGTTATTGGGGTAGTTGGCATAAAGAAAAAGCATTATTTACATTAAGTAAGCAATAGAGTTGATTAACAAGAGTGACTGCAGAAGTTCAAAGAGTTGCTGCATTGATATAAACAATTGCTTATTGGTTATAGATCAACAAATGGGTTATACCTTGCTGACAAAAGGACATAGTTAGGAGACTTCTTAAATTTGATAGTTTAAATGGAGTGTTTTTCCAGAGCATTAGCTATCCTACTAGTGGTAAACAGGTTACATTAACATAGTTTCTCCAGCCTTTGGTTTAAACTCATGCTTTTGCTACCTGAAGCTGAGGCCATTGTGTTCATATTTGGTGATATTTGATATGATCAGTTGTATGCACTGTTTTCTTGCAAACTTTTGTCTGGAATTTTTCATGTAAGATTGCTTGTGAAATAATGAATGTAGATTTAAAGTCTCGGATGTTAACATGGATTGTAATCTGGTACATGTGGCAGGGTGCGATGCTATGGTCCAGGTATTGAACCTTCAGGACCGGTAGTGGGGGCACCCACACATTTTACAATTGAGACTTTCAGTGCTGGCAAAGGAAAAGTGGAAGCCTTCTTGCAAACACCTGATGGTCATGTGGAAAATGTGAGTATTGTTTTACTTGGAGAATGTTAGTTTCCAGTAAGTTTCATCCACTTTATTGTATGATTTTTGATAGAAATGTCCTGATTTTATTTTCATTTGTAGTAGTCACTGCTTTATGGATAAACCTTTTGTTCTCAGAAATAGTAATTCCACAGACATAGAATTTGAAAATTTCAGATATACATACTTTCTCATCATTGCACTGACTCTTTTTGTTGATGCTGACAGCTGGAATGCAAATTCAACAGTGATAGAAACCTGACCTACACATGCAAGTATACGCCACAGTGTGAAGGAGACTTTGTTGTTATGGTCAAGTAAGTACTTTTCCAAATTCACTGTGTGTAAAGTTTGATATTGAGTGAAAGTGTACAGCAAAACCTGGAAGACTGCTTTTGATGAAGTTTGAAGCTTTAAAGAATACCATAAGAAACAACTGATACTGATGGTATAGGAGACCTGGCTATTGATGCAACAGGATTAGAAGTATAGAGAGAATAGACTGTACTTAGGGAGAGAAAGATATTGCACATGTCATGGGATAAGAATAGGAATGCTCTAGAAAAATATGAAAGCTGCAGATTCAGATGGAATGATGAGTAAAATGAAGAATGTAGCTAGAGTATTAGTGAATGTATTTGGAAAATTTTTACGAAAGTCTGGCAAAGGAGTTCTTGTGTCTGATGATCGAGGAAAAACTGCAGCAGTTCTACCGTATAAAGCATACAGGGTAAATTGATGGAAATGCAAAATAATGTTTTTAGAATAGTTGATAAGTTGTATGGTACTTGGGAAGGCCAGATAGCAGAACACCTTTTGCTTTATGACTTTATATGCTGGAGTACGTGGACCCTAGATAAAAAGTATGGAAGAGGTTGGATGTGTTGGAAATGAAATGTAGAGAACAATAAGAGTGGTGAGAAGAATTGATTAAGAAATATGATGAGAAAGTGGTGTGGTAGGAAAAGGAGTATTTATGAGAGGGCTGAAGAGGGTGTGCTGAAATAGTAGGATAATTGGAATGGAAGACTTAAAGGCCATTGAGTGAAAAATGCCTTAAGTAATAGGGTCCTCAACATGCTGAGAGAGATGGAGGGAGTGAGGGGTGAGGCATTTTAGGGGTAAAGTGAATTGAAATGATGTGGTGTACAGGGGTTGATGTGCTGTTAGTAAGCAGAAACATGGCATATCAAGCAGTTAGGAAACCATAGAAAAGTCTGCGTGTTCTGGTTATAGAAATGGGTTTCTGGTTTTGGTGCATTGTTCATTACAGCTAGAGTGGATGTGAACAAATGAGGCATTTTTTCTTATGTTCCGGTTCCGGTTCCAATTTAGACAATTGTGAAGAGATATGAAAGACAAAAATATGATATGACGGAGGACAGTAATAGTATCCTGATTTCGTAATCTGCATGTAGAATGTGACTGTAGATAGGATGAATTCTTTGCAGGTGAACAAGATGTGTTTAGGAAGGGAAGGAGGCATTTATACCAGAATTTTGCATTTGGGTAGTTCTAGAGAATAAAGAAGAATGTGTATACAACATTTATGTGATTTGAAAACCTTTGAATCTTGTAAAAACTTTTATATGAATGGAATTAGAGCATGTGTAAGAGTGATTAGTAGTATGAGCGAGTTGTGTGATACACTAATGGGAGGGTGTGAAGGTTCTGTAATGTTATTGAGTTTACTCGTGTGGAAGAGGTGTTATGTAAGATCAGAGTGAGGAGGGGTGTTAATGATACTGCTCAACCATTGTGGAACAAAATAGAATATCATAGTATTTGTTATGCATGTTGTATTACCTGAAGCTGAGAATGAGTGGGATACAGTGGCAAGCCATTTAGATGATGGTTGTAGAAGGATGTTGAAAATGAGCGCAAGTAAAAGCAAGATTTGACAAAAGAGAGGGCTTTGACAGTGGATTGGTGAAGAACTAAAGTTGAATGAAGAATGGGAAGTTATGAATAAGATTAGGGGCAAAGATAGTGGAGAAACTTGGACATGGGATGGGTCACAGAGGTCAATAATCTAGGTTGTGAAAATGACATACTTAGGAGGAGAATGTAATATAACTTGATGGAATGAAGAAATTAATAGGGGGGTGTATGAAAGATTTGGTATGTCAGGGAATACACAGAAATGGTTGTGGAGTGATAGTGGGTGAAACGTAATACTTTGAGGTGATTTGGGTATGTGGAAAGAATGCAAGACAAGGAATTTACAAGGAGAATTTATGGGAGTGATTAAAAGGGGTTGGTGTGAGAGGACAACCTCCTGTGACATGAAGAAATAGTGCAAGAATATTAGGAGAAAAATGGGGGAAGGATGTGTGGATATGTGCTTAAGGGCAGGAACAATGGGTGTCAAAGATATGTGTGGATAGACAGATAGTTGAGAAGTTGATGCTGAGTGGAGTCTTCAAAGTAGGTCCTGTAATATGATATTTCAGGCCAGCCTGTTGAATCATCTTGTTGAATCCCCTTTCACTCATAGGTTTAGTGGACGAGAGATTCCCAAGTCACCATTTCGGGTCAATGTTTCTGGGTTTGCTGGTGATCCTTCCAAAGTCACAGCTTCAGGCCCTGGTCTGGAACCTGAAGGAGTCACTATCAATCGACCAACATATTTTGATATATTCACTAAGGGTGAGTTAGTTGATGCTGGCTATTTCAAAGATTATGTCTTTTCATTATGTTTACACAAACATTACTTGTATCTTTTTATGCATTACTTGTATCTTTTTAGCCTTATTGGTGTTCAGTTTTTTGTTTTGGCCTCCCTCCCAGTGCACACAAAAAAAAAGGCAAAACATATTTTTTATTTGATCTATGAAAAGGTGCACCTAATGAGTAGGTAAACGACTGACCATTTGCATGTAAGTGATAGGCAAATTTTGGAGAATTGATGTAGATAGCCTTATCATCGATAATGACATAATCATTGGAAGGATTATCTAGCATGTGTAAGAAGCATAATCTTTGAAATATTTTTCTTAGACATTATATGTGGATAGTAAAGTATGAAAATTCGTAGCATTTTAACTACAATTTTTTCAGATTTTCAAACATTTTACTTCTGTCTGATGCTCTGTTGGTTTTCATTTTTTTTTTATATTGGTTTTCACATGAATAGATATTTGAATCCTTGTAATGTGAAGTTATATTTGCATGGGAGTTTTGAGATTTAGTAATGTATATTCCGGGTTAGAATTAATTTGTGGAAGAGTTTGGTGAATTTAGTTTGGATTTTACTTCTAGAGTTTCCCAAAAGTTGCTCAATTATTTTTTCCAATAATCTTGTGACAATTTTGCATTGGCCTGGTGATTTATTGCATAGTTAAGATAAACATAGTATTTAGGTTGGATTGTTGCAAGACATTTTTGTACAAGCTGATTACATGAACAGAAAAAAGAACCGCTTCTGAAATATTAATAATGTTCGATGTGTAACATTTAGAAAAGATACTTTAGACATTTTCCATATTTGCAGGGATCATTTTTTATAAGCAAAATATTTCACTGTTGCAGAGAATTTTGTTGAAGTAAAGCCACTGTATAGTTTTAGTGAAACACACCACTTGTATGGAAAATAGTAATGCAATGGTATTTTTTAAATTTTCATCATCAAGCATTGCTGTGAAGTGCATTTTTTGCGTTCACCTGTTTAAAAGTGAATTGCCAATTTTCCTAAAAGACTATTTCATGATTTTCTTGATTTACTTTCTAAAATTGGCTTGCATCTTATTTCTTCATGGTCTAGTACTGGTATATTTTCAGCAATATAAAATGTGATGTCACAGTGTGATGTTGATGAGTATTATACTGATACTTTGCCAATTCCTTCATGTTGGGTTAAGAAGATGTTTTAACAGTATCTTCATATACTCAAAGTACAAGTAATGTAAGTAGTATCAGCTAGATGTATTGATAAGGTAACATTGATGCGTGATGCTCGATATACTGACAAAAATCTTTTATCGTCTTTCTTTCAAACCTCCTGTTTGTACTAACATGGATAACTATCTTACTGTTCTCCCTGGTTATTCCTTTTGTCTTCTGTTTTTTGTCTCTTGTGCTCTTAAAATCTTGCCATCTTATGAAAAACATGTAAAAAATGAAACTGGACAATGAAACCAAATTTTCTCTCTTTTGTGTGAGTGGTTTTTCCATCATCTTGTTCATGTTTTGTGCACTGTTGTACACTGTAAATGAAATACCACTTGCAATGATTCTCCTTCACAAACTTTTTCTGATATTTGACTATTAATAAATGTGTGTACAAATAAAAAAAAAAATTCTGATTATACTCAAAAATTTTTATGGTGCAAAATTGGGAATGCTGTATGTAACTGCCTGATTTGATGATGTTTAATATTCATACATAAAATCTTTATGCATCAATTGCATTTTCATCATTATGCTGAATTTGATGCCAAATTTTTATAACTTAAAAATAAATTTGCATCAAATGCTGTTTTCCTAATTTTCTGAATTTTCTTTTTTTTCACTAATGTATGTTTTTCAACTGAAATGTAATATGGCGTGTGTGCTATCAAATGTATTTCTTTTATTTTGTCCATTTTCTGAACTTATTTATCTATTTCCTCTTGTCATTTGTGTATCTACATCCTGAGTATGTCTTTTTCACATTTAAAACTTTTGTATCATTTGTTGTTTTTGAACATGACATAATATTCTAACAATCATTTGACAAATTCACTTCACTTTTCTCTTGGCACTGATGTTATGTCTATGTGGATGTAAATTTTTCTCATGTTTGAAATTAATTCCTTTTCTAATATGTTTGACTTTACATCCTCTGTGTCTCTGATCATTTGCTGCATGACATTCTAACACATCCTGTTTTTCCAATACACTCACATTATGCCTTTGATTTCCTCCAAATCTACCCTGAAACCCTCGGTAGATCCACAAACTCCTTTATATGGCAACTTTTCCTTCCCTCATACTAACACTGGCCGTCGACGATCCAGTTCCATTCTCACAAGCCCTCGCTCCCGTTTCTCCCAATCCTCACCAATACCTCCCTCCCCTTTCAATCTAGATGCAGGGCGTGGTACTCCAGAGGTTATTATATTGGATCCTTCTGGCCACAAGAACACTGTACCAGTTAAGACTCGTCAGATTAGTGATGATGTGTACCGCTGTGAGTACGTAGCCTCTGGTATCGGTCTACATTCCATCAACATCTTTTTCGCTGGCCAGTCCATTCCAGGAAGCCCATTCGGTGTCAAGGTTTCCCCAGGTGAGGAAATTAGGTATAAGTTGAAAACATTCTTGAGGAATTAATGTTAAAGTAATCTGATTAGTTTCAAGCAAATAGTTATCCCTTATATTATTTTCTTCAAAAAATTTAATACGTACTAAATTTTTCAAGGAACATACATGACAAAAATTCTTCCTTACAATTGCCATTTACCTTTATTAGTGTGTGATGCCCGGAAGGTTCGAGCTTCAGGTCGAGGACTTCAGCCTAACGGGGTGAGAGTCAAAGACTCTGCTGACTTCAAAGTTTACACCGAAGGAGCTGGTGAAGGCAATGTGGAAGTCAAAGTCATTGGACCAGGTAGGTTTGTTGTCTTTTATAAGTTAAATTTACAGTTGCAATGATAGTATCCTTCCAGATTTTATCTGAAAGATAATTCCCTACTTACTGAAAACTTATTATTATTCCATGTATTATACAATGTCACTAATTTTTTTATTTTGAAGTGGCAAATGTGTATGAAAGACAAAAAGATTTTGAAATTTTGTGTTTGTGTGTAATCAGTATTGCTTAATTTTACAGCAATACAGTTTTCACTTTATCTCAACCATTGCTTTAGGTGGGTCTCATGAAGTGGTGAAAACGAAGCAGATAGATGCATATACATATGAGTATACATACCATCCTAAGAAAGAGGGCCGCTACATTGTTATGGTATCCTACGGTGGTCAGGAGATTCCCAAGAGTCCATTTGAGGTGAGAGAAGTGATGCCTGAAATTTATAGGAGTCTAATATCTCAGTGCAGCTTATCTATTAAGAATTTTTGTATAAACTGTTGTTTCCAAAAAGAACTAACTCTATGGAAAAATTTAGGATATTTCATTAATCATGTTAGTTTGTGTGTTTGTGCTTCAGTGTTTCTAAATATTTTTGTCACCTTTTGTGTTTACATAGGGAAGGAGCTTTACACTTGTGGGGCCTCATTTTTAACACATATAGACAAGTTTTCAAAGTTCTAGTGAGTAGAATTCATTTCCCCTTCAGCAATCTTCTTCTATATCTCTACATTATTTAAAAGTTTTGTGCACAGCATTCTTTATTTAACATACCTGTTGTGCCTTTTAGTTAGATATTTCCTGTAGACGTTGAAAGAACTCGTACATGTTAATGTCACTGTAACTTATCGGTTTCTTTGTCTCCCTGAACTTTTTTACCATATTTGATGCAGTTTGTAGTCCTGACTGAGCTGTAAATGCACTCGAACTGAAATTGTAAATATCTTTGATGTGATGGCATTGTAATTCCTCTACTCTGGTAAGCGTATTTCGTAATGCTGTAATATCTAACAAATCTTGGAAATACCATGTTACACAGATTGCAAAGTCTAAGAAAATGGGCCTGGTTCAGATTTCATAAACTTGTGAGAACAATAGTTCTGAATATACAAAGAAATGTTCCATCCTTGTTTAGAGTACTGTTATTACATCTGGAGAGATTCTAGGTCTTCTTACTTGCTAAGTAGAGACAAATTTCAAAGCAATCCACATTATCAAGTGTCCCAGTCTGACCATAAGATTAGACCCACTTGACCAACACCACAGTGTTAGTTTGATACTATGTAGCTATTGGCAACTCAAGGAATGGGTTGTTGATATCATTTTTCTCCTACAGCGCAGAGCTTTGGAACTCTGTCCTTTCTTGTCTACTCTAACAACTACAGATTTGTTTTTTTCAGTAGCATGTACTAGGTGTGGTTATGAAGTTGGTTTCTAGTTCATTTTTCCTTTTTTTTTTTTCATTGATAGTACAATTATAATTATTGGACACATCCACACGCTCAGTACGGATTAGTCTTTAGTTCAGTCTCTACACTGCTATAGGTGTTTCTTTATATCCTCAATATAGATCCTTCTACAGTGAGTTTTTGTGCTGTAGTTTTAGTGGCCTGTCTTGGGTTTCTCAGTGCTTTCCTGTACATGTTGTAAGATCAAAGATATTCACCTTTATGGGTTCAGTTCCTTTATGAATCTATTTTTATTCCATCCAGTGATACCACTTGTCAGGGTCATGTATGTATCTCTTTCCATATGTGTTGGAGTTTATTGTTATTTTGAAGCTATGCAAACTGTGCGCAGAGAGTGCACATCACAGTATCCTTTTCAGACTGGGCTGGAGTAACCAGAGATGTCCCAGAAGGTTTAGTAATTGGCAGCTGTTATGCCTTCTCTGCATGAGTGCTTTGCCAGGACTTTAATAATCATACTGTGATTGAGTTTACAAATGAAAGTTGAGAGAAGAGAGGAGTGATTATGGTTGTAATAACCATCAAACCTAAATAGGCTTCAGCACTGGACAGATGCAAGTTTGATGAAATTCATCATAACCAGATGCAAAGAGAAACTGGGACATTATGAAAGGAGTCCTAATTATGACCATGATCTCATTGGACATAAAGGAGTCTTTTTGTGAAAGACTCTTGGGATAGACATGATACCCAGCCATATAAGGAGCATTGTCAAGAAGTGAATTATATTTTGACAATTGACATTGCATTGGATTACTTTATAGGTGTTGCAAGATTTCATTTGTTAGTGTTTTCACCATGCTTGAGAAGTCTCTTTTGTCGAGGCTGTATCATTGTCAATAGACAGATAGGACTAATCTTGTATAGAACCTTTTTGCTTCAAAGAAGGCCATCATTTCCCTGCTCCTGCTTGGAGTGAAGCCTTGAAGCTGCAGAACTCCCATAAAAGGGGTCCTTGGGTTGTAGAATACGTATGTTGGTAAGGAAAAAGTATGCACGGCATAAACTAGACCCCATAAATGTGCATTACCAGTTAGTTTTTTTTTCACATAAAGAAATGTATAGTTCTACTAGAGAACTTCTTATGGAGGACAATAAACATTGTACCTGAGCATTTCCCTCTACAGGAGAAGAAAGAGGGTGTACATGATGTACATTTGTTTGTGCCTCGTCAACTCATGTTTGTGAGGGTGAATGTATGTGAGTAGCTTTTATGTAATAGATCCCCGAATTTTAGTTGTACATTGATATATGATTTCCTAAGGCATATGAACAAGGGATGTGCATGTTTTTGCCCATGTTTGATGGCTAATGTTTACAATGCACTAATATATATTATTTTTGATAGGTGAATATTGGACCATACAAAGAGACCCGTATTAGAGCATATGGTCCTGGCCTGAAAGGTGGAGTGGTAGGCTATCCAGCACTCTTCACTGTAGAGACAAATGGGGAAACTGGTGGTCTTGGTAAGGAGTGTAAATTTGTGTTTTGTTTTGCTAATAGTAGACTGTAAGCAGTGACTTTCGACAAGACCCGGAACTGAGGATTGTTTTATAACCAATGATATAAGATGCAAGCAGGAATTGGCAAAGGATAATACCTTGAGAAGGGATAAGGGTTCTCCATGAGTACAGTGCAGTATCTTTGGTCTTTGTTGGTACTTATGTAATTTGAGACATCATGATTTCTAATGTGAGAAGGTTTTGAATGTTGCTTGGGGATAAAGTTGTGTATTTGTAATAAGGTAATTGCATAGTTAGTGATATACATTAGGGAATCCTTAGTACTAATAGTATTACGGGGAGATGGAAGCCTTATAGGAGGAGGAGGAATTTAGTGGGAAGAAATGTTCATAATTTGTGAATAATTTGTTTATGCTGATTTTAATTTTTAAGAAGGTAAATTTGTTCAAAATGAAATTAGTTTTCAGTTAAAGTGGAAGACATGGACAAAAAGATAGAAATCATCACCATTTGTAATCAGCAGGACTTGCACTACAAGAGGTCATATGATTATTTTTTTTATTTTTCTCTTAAGATAAATGAGCTTAGCATGTAAAGAGGAATGTAAGAAGGACTTTTTAAGTGTGAAAGTTTGTGTTTGACCTCATCATACTGGGCATGGGTTAAGGATGTATGCGAATGATGTAGAGGCTGTGTGTCCCTAATTCACTCGGTTGGTTTAGGGATGAAGAAAATTGATAATAGATAAATGAATATAGGTAATCTTTTTTTTAAAGAGGAGGATTTTTCCCTCTGAGGCTCTTTCATTTGTTCTTGACGCTGCCTCATTGATGTGTGAAATGGAGAGTATGTATAAAAAAGAGATATTTATACTATTAGTGAATGTTAAATACCTTTAGGATGCATAAGTCTCATGTAAATATAGGTGAAAAACAAGGAAAAGTGGTTAAAAATGTTGGTGCCTTTTAAAGTGTAAAGGCTTGCAGCCAGTTCACAGACTCTAAAGAAGAGGTAATCAGACTTTTAATTGAGTGTTGTGATTGAAGGAGATTTTGCCTAAACCAACCTTAGGTACAGGGATATGAATAGATGTATGCTAATTTCTGACAAAGACTGTATTTTATGATTTTTCTTTGTTCTATAAGCTTTTTTTTTCTTAATGTATCTTCTAAATAGAAATAAAGTGCAGCAGCCCAGCACAAACATTATGCAGTAGCTTTGTTTGAGATTATGTAAAAGTTGTCATTGTAAGCTGTTTGCTTCAAATATTTAGTGCATATTGAACTCTTCATAAGATTGTATGTGTAAAGCTCCACTTGGGAGAAATGCTCTTTGATATAAATGAAATAAATAAAACTATCCAGTCTCTATATGATATGAATATGAAATCTTGCATTCTCAGGTTTCAGCATTGAAGGCCCTTCACAGGCAAAAATAGACTGCAATGACAATGGCGATGGATCTGCAGATGTCCGTTACTATCCTACAGCACCTGGAGAATATGCATTACATATTCTCTGCAGCAATGAAGACATCCCTGGATCTCCATATATAGCTCAAATTCTTCCCCATACTGACTACTATCCTGAACTGGTATGAAATACGATTTAAAAGAAAATGTTTTTAATGTTATATAGGGTAAATACTAGTTCCTTTACCTTGCAGCTCATGACACAAGTTTAAGCCTCTCATTGTATATTGTTGCATATAGGGTTAGCCATTGTTACATATAATAACTTAAGACAGGAAACCGTTTTCCCCAGGGAGTTTGCCAACACATGAAAATTATGGATATTACTAGATTTGTTATTAGTGTTTGAGGTAGTAGATTTTGTCCCCCATTATATTCTTAATCAGGACATTGTCATCAAATTGCTGGGTTGTATATGTTTAAGGAAATGAACAGCATTATAGATAATGAATTTGTTCTTATGTTAGAAGGGGAAAAGTATATTTGTGATGTCCCTTAAAACCCTGTGCTTTAAGGCATTTGATAGATCATCCTTCTAATAATCCACTCTGGTAACTTCCCAAGAAGATAACCATAATTTGGATGTATTCTGGATATTTTATATCTGTAAGCTGCTTGTCCAGGTTAATATGACTGGTCTATTTTGGGAGAGAAGAAAGCTCGGTTTAAGACCTGGTAAAGATGTTATATGTTTTTTAATGCAATCTCCCACTGTCCTAGACAGTGAAACTTGCCAAATTCCCTTCATGTGTTTCTTACCTTTTTATTACTCCTCTTACTTGTGCATACTAACATCCCTTCATTTTCCTCACATACTCAGCTCTATTCCTCAACAATTATCCTTAGTCTCTTATGTTCATTATTTCTTTCACCTCATTCATGTGCAACATCTTAACCTTTAGAAGGGAGTTGATATACACATTAAATGATAATGAATTTTTGCATATTCAATTTTAGGTCACGTGTAAAGGTCCAGGTTTAGAAAAGAATGGATTGGTGTCTGGACGACCGACAGATTTCCAAGTAGACACACGGAAAGCTGGGGAAGCTCCACTTGATGTTACTGTAATGGACTCTAATTATCAACCAATTAAGCTAGAAGCCAAAGATAACAAGAATGGCATATATGATTTCTCCTATAGACCCACACGAGGAAACAAGCATACAGTGCAGGTATGAGATTTACTGCTCTAGAAAATCTGAATTGTTAATTTCTTGGAATATCTTGAATGATTATTTTATGATGGATTATTATAATCACTTTCGAGAATATTTGAAGACTGTATATTGGATTGATGACTTACAGGGGAAAATGGTAAAGTTGGATTGAGTAAGTAATGAAAGGGTAAGAGAGATATGTGGCAATAAAAAGAGTGGTTTGGACATATGGAGCGAATGAGTGAGAAAAGGTTGACAAAGAAGATATATGTGTCACAGGTGGAGGGAACAAGAAAAGAGAGACTAAATTGAAGGTGGAAGGATGGAGTGAAAAAGATTTTGAGTGATCAGGGCCTGAACATAAAGGAGGGTGAGAGGTGTGCAAGAAATAGAGTGAATTGGAAAGATGTGGTATACTGGGGTCGACATGCTATCAGTGAACTGAACCAGGGCATGTGAAACGTCTGGGGCAAACCATGGAAAGGTCTGTGGGGCCTGGATGTGGATGGGGAGCTGTGGTCATTACACATGACAGCTAGAGACTGTGTGTGAAGGGTATATTTGAAGGAATAGTAGTTCCAGCAATGTTATATGTTTGCAAGGCATGGGCTGTAGATAGGGTTATGTGGAGGAGGGTGGTAATGAAAGGGTAAGAGGGATGTGTGGTAATAAAAAGTGTAGTTGAGAGAGCAGAAGAGGGTGTATTGAAATGTTTTGGTCACATGGAGAGAATGAGTGAGGAAAGATTGACAGAATATGTGTGTCAGAGGTGGAGGGAACGAGGAGAAGTAGGAGACCAAATTGGAGGTGGAAGGATGGAGTGGTAAAGATTTTGAGTGATCGGGGCCTGAACATACAGGAGGGTGAAAGGCATGCAAGGAATAGAGTGAATTGGAACGATGTGGTGTACTGGGGTCAACGTGCTGTCATTGAATTGAACCAGAACATGTGAAGCTTCTGGAGTAAACCATGGAAAGTTTTGTGGGGCCTGGTCTTTTCTTGATACTTGTATGTGGGAATAGATATATTATTTCCTTTTCTATCATGGTTTTCTTTTCACAAAGGTTAATTATGGTGGAGTTGCCACTGAAAACTCCCCGTATCGTGTGTTCATCTCGGAGCCATCAGACCCAGGGGCAGTGAAAGTGTTTGGGCCAGGTGTAGAAAGAGGAGTAAAATCTAACACCCAGACACATTTCAATATTGACTGTCGTGAAGCTGGACCAGGTATATGATTTCTGGGGGTTTTTTTGTGACAATTTTATTGCATTGTTCATGGGACTCATGTGATTGATATTAAAAAAATATGGCATTTTCTAAATTAGATTTCAGTGTGAGGATAACTTCCAAAACCATAAAGTTTAATCTAGACCAAAGGTATGACAGTAAACATTGTTGGGCATACTTTAAAGAGAAAGAATTCCCTCTGATTTATCTAGATGTAAATTAAAAACTGTGTGAATTTGTTGAGACTATATTTAATGTCAGTGGCATGCCCTTCTGGATCACATATGACTTTCGCACTTTGGAATTGGATTTATAAGAACACTTTCTTTCACCTTGATATTTGCTTATCTTATGCATTTTTCCCTCACCACACACACCCACACACACAGTTTAAAAGTGTCTGTACATTGGAAAACACTATAGTCCCAACACTAATGAGTTACTGAGAAAGACAAAATAATTTAAAGAATATTGACTGATACAAGGCTCATGGACCTGATGAGATCTCACCATGTATACTGGAGATGTGCAGATATGCTTGACAAACCTTTTGTAATACTATTAAAGATGACTATGGAAAGACAGTGTGCAAGGGAGTAGGAAAGGGTAATGTCAAACCTGTCTGTGAAAAGGGATAAGGAAGAGGCGTTGAATTACAGAATGGTTCTCCTGATGATTGTGGTTTGCAAGATATTGGAAAGGTAATCAGAAAGTAAATAGATGACTTTCTGTATGGAAAAATTACCTTAGTGAGAGTGAACATAGTTTCGGGGAAAGATTATGTATAATGAAGCTCTCTGATTTCTACAAGAACGAGTTCAATATTGGACAAAAGAGAAGGCTGGATGGGATACTCTGTATCTGGACTTCTGAAAGCATTTAAAACTGGAATTCATTAAAGGCAGATTAACAAGCTGAAATAAGAGGAAAAGACTGATGGATGATTATTAGTGGAGAGAATCCATCTTGTAGTGAGTTGAGGTAATCATTGGAGTTCTGCAGGCTATTGTTTTGGGACCATGATCCATTTTAATTTTGTGAATGATTTGCTAGAAGGAATGGAATCTTTTCTTGATATTTTTGTAGGTAATGTAAAGGTTGTGAGGAAAGTGAAAAGCATGGAAGATTGCATCGTTATGAGGGGACCCTTACAGACTCCAAAGTTGGTTTAGTACATTATTGATGAAGCTCAACCTGAGCAGATGTAATGTGGATGGGTTTCAGTGAAGGAGGGCTTCAATATGAATAACATCCAGAAGGAAATAAGGTGCTGGAGTTTGTGTGTAGGAGGGACTTAGGAACAGACATTGTCCTTAACCTTTCGCCAGAGTCCCACCTTAAGAGAAAAGTTGAAAAGGCTGAGTGTGTGCCAGTGAATACAAGAACTGCATAAAAGATCATGGATAAAGAAATGTTTGACAAGCTGTTTGCTCTGTACATAGGACCAAAACTAGGAAATTCTATCCAGGTCTGGTCACAAAGAGCAAATAGAAAATCCAGAGCAAGATACTAGAATTACAAGAGCCGAGTCATATTTGCCTACCATGAGAGAGAAAAGAATAGGGGGAGATCTTATCTCATCCTTTAAGATTTCAAAACATGGGTGTTAACGGTAAATAGTTCTTGAAAAGATGTCGGGATAGAACAACCTGAGGACCTTGTGTGAAATTAGATAAGAGGCTTGTTAAAAAGGATGATAAAGTACACTTATAGTGTGAGTTGTTTATGACTGGAATAAAATTACTGAAGAAAACTGAAGTTTATCAAGAATATTCAAGGAATGGGGCCTCAGAAGTGTAAAATTCCTTTTCTCTGTAGTACTATGGGTAATTCCGAATGGGTAATTGCACATGACCTCACTGGCCCGGACAGGTACTTGTGGGTTGGAAAGGTAGATTAATTGGAGGTTCTGGTCTTCTAAACCCATGTATCACCAATGTAAAAAAATGTTTGGAAACAAATTCAACACCCATTATTTTTTTTTTCTAACAGGTGAAGTGCAGATTGCCCTAATCAATGCACAGGGACAAGATATCCCCATAGATATCCAAGACAATCGTGATGGAACATTCACAGTAGAATACTTGACTCCATCCCCAGGGGATCATAGAGTTACTGTGCTGTACGCAGGTTCAGAGATTCCACAGTCACCAATTGTTGTTCCCGTTCAACCCCATGTTGATGTCACTAAAGTCAAGGTGGATGGACTTGAACCGAGTGAGTATTTTCTGATTTCTTGACTCTTTTATAGTGTTTTATTTACTTCTTTAAAGACTGTGAACTGATTTATAATTTGCATTTACAGTTAAAAAAATTTCAGCAAAACAAATTCTGTAAGTTTCTGGTCGTTTATTGCATTTTTGTTTTGTAATAATTTAGACCCAGGGTTTCTGACTACATGCAGTGATCATGGCTGCATAATATATAATTGTGTTAAGCTAGGGTAAGATTTCCTTCATCTCATTTTCCATATGTGCTCAATAAATGTGGAATCTACTAATTTAGTGTTTGTTGTTTTTTGTCCTGCACTGGTTGAGTCTAAAGAAGTGTATTCCATTGTTCTTATTCTCCTTTTTTTCATTATACAGATTACTTTTGATTAAACATTGGTTTGAGCATATTTGAGTTTGGGAGTGAATTTTATTAGCTGTGTGATCATTTGTATATAAGGCTTTAGTAACTTTGTCAACCATCTGGTGACTGCCTACAGAGTTATTCATGTAATTACTTACTTGAGTATGGGGAGGGAGTTGTACATTCATGGGGCCCCACTTCTTGACATTATATTATCATACAACTTCTTAAAATTCTGTATGCTGTCTGCATTAACCAAGTCTTGTGTAATTTTATTCCAATAATCCTTCACTCATGCTTCAAAAGTACTTCCTCACATTTTTTAGATTTTTTTTTTTGCCTATTTTCATTTTATGGCCTCTGGTTGTTCCATACCTGTAACTCTGAAAGAACTGTTCACTGTTTATGTCAGTGATTTGTTTTAAACCTTAATGGTTGTGATCATGTCATTTTCACTGTACTGTCTTTCATGATAAGGAAATTTAATGCTTTACCCTTTCCCTGTAACTTGCACAGTGTCACTGTGGCTTGTCAAGTGCTATTCCTTAGTATGGGAGGGATATTTGTAGATGTCACACAGTTCTCAAGGTGTTGGATTCTGTCAGCAATAGGTCTAAGAATTTATGCTGGAGCCTTTTGATCATCAGTGTAATCCTTGTATTCAGAGGATCAAGAATTTGAATATATGAAAATAATTTACTACAGTAGCTTACAGAGAGATCCAGATTCTCCCTGTCATCACGCTTTGATCGATGCTCAATAAAATGGGCAATAAAGTGCTCAATAAAATAAGTAATCTAAACTGCATGTTTGAATCTCTGTAATTTTAATCCAGTTGGATAGCCTTGGCTCTCATCATGGACCAGTCCAATGAAGCCACACTGCAAGGATTTGGTTGTAAAAGTAAAGAGGGAATGACCACAGAAGCAATCAAGATTCCTAGAACATTCTTTATGACTCAGGGTCAGCAGTAATATGCACAGGTAGCTCAAAATCCATTTGTGGCTTGAGCTTTGCAGTGATATATTGGAAGGTGGTTGTTTGAAGTATCATACCCCCTGCCGTTGAACTTTATGCCTCACTGCCTGCAGTAAAGATGAGCAAGGAGGTAGAGTGCTGAAATACGGTGATATACTCAGATTTTCCCAGTGCTTTACATGCTGACAGTTTAAACTTGCCATACCCAGTGGTAAGTGGGATCCAAGACTGGCTAGCATCATCATTACATGAGAAGATACAATATCTCTATGTTGGCTCTCTACTCATATTGGTATTTGTGGAAATGAATGGGCTGATCAACAAAGGTGGCAGCATCTGCTTGCTGTGATGCATGTTTACCTCTCCCACACAGCATTACTTGGCCTTGGGTGCGAGATTGTCTATTCAGCAAATGGTGGCAGGAATGAAGACCTAAACAACAAACGGTGAAGAATTAGACCTTTGTAACTGAGTGACACTTATGGATGATTAAAGGCAAAAGACCAACCTTCACTCTGTGGAGAGTATCATGTCCCATTAACATAGGCCTGGGTAGTGAAAACTTGTATGCTATTTTCAGCATCTAAAAGAAAGTTTTTAACACCTTTAAACACTTGAGCTGTATCGAGATAATGCTGACATTTGTAATTTGGTTTACAGAGCAAAACCAATATTTTACACAAGAAAGTGTATTTTAAATGGATTTTACTTTTAAATGTTTCATTATTTCAGATTTTGAAGTATGTTAGATTAAAAAGAAATAGGTATGTATAAGTATTTTTGATGTTTGAGTCTTTTTTTTAGATATATTGGTTTTTAGAAGCCTGATGAATATCACTAATGACTTTTATGTTGATGGGGCAGATAATTTTGAATATACCAATCATGTCGACCTTTTCCGTGATGACATTGTCGTAACTGTTGAGGAACTTTAAAGTTTTAGTTTCATCCCTTTCATTTCTTCTGTGGGCCAGCCTGTGAATGCTGCTGACCACTTTCCGTAGCCATGAACTTGGAGACATTCTTTACATGCCATGGTTTTAATCTTTGTTCCTCTAACAGGAAGGCTCATGTATTTTCCTATTTACATGATTATAATCACAGACTGGTTTCAAATCACATTTCATTTTTATGATTGCATTTTGTTGGGTTGACATTATTCAATCTTGCATCTGACTAATGCTGGAGCTTGTGTTTTTGTTGTTCGTTGTAATCTGGAATACTGTACCTTTTTTTCATAACTTTATCTGCAGACTTGCCGAGTCTGGTCATATGGGCTTGTTAGAAACGGTTCAACTTAAGCATTGGCCCTAGTGATGCCACCAATTTTTTTCTTTATTGCATTTGTAACTAGCTTTTTTGACGTGTGTCAGGTTCCCTTCATACTTTTTTTTTTTTTTTTTTTTTCCCAACATATATAGTGTGTGGACTTGAAATTTGGTATTAGTAGAATAAAGAACTTTCTGACTGAAGTGTGTTCAGAAACACATTGGAGCTGAAGATTTTTCTAAACACTTTTTAAGAGCTTATGCTTCATATTTTGCTTCTTCTATACAGTTTCACACATTGCACACATACATTTGCCTGTAACTGTAATATTGTTACAGAAATTTTCTGTTGAGTAGGGCTTGCTGTGTTGCCACATGGACTGTCTTTATTGTAATTTTGCCATTACTGAATGATTCATTTGGTTCATCATACTTCTCAGAGTTTTGTGTGATGAGAACTTTGAAATTGGCATTGTATAATGTAATTTCCACATCATGTACTGTAACTGTCCGAAAGACCATCATCTACCTGAAGCTCTCTTAGCCTTTACAAGGGCCAGACCCTTGTGTCTTCTCCGTCCTTTCTTACTGTTTGTGTATTTTGGAAGGTACTGAATCCAAGTCTAACACCGTCTTGATATTTGCCCTAATTCGTAGAATTTTTAATGATATCCCATATATTGTTTGAACTTAATTTTTTCTGCCATACTTTTTCGGTTCCAGTTTAGTAAGGTAGTTTCAGGAACAGACGATGAATGGGCTCATATGCTTGCATTCACTCCTGAGCTGTTATGTATAATACACTGAAAACAAAGGCCCATGTATGTTTACATCTGATTCTGCATTTTTATGAACAAGTTTGTGTTCTGTCTCTTGTTGATCCTTCTGATCCTGTATTTCATTTTTCATTAATGCCTTCTTGTTTAAACCCCACCACCAGGATGTTTTGCTTTGCTTTTGTAGATTTTTGTGTTTTGTCTTTATGATACTATATATAATTTTTCATTAGATGCAGATTTGCCTACCATGAAACTGCTGTTCCAAAAACTAACCTTTACATGGCTTCCAATTTTTTCATTATTATTTTCCTGAATTAACCCTGTCACTGCTACCATTTGATACATCCAAATAAACATAATACCACATGACTATGAAGTTCAAGTTGACTCAAAGGCTACCAGAAAACATTTATCTTTACTGTGTTACTTGGGAACATCCCTTTGACCTAGATTCACCCACCTCGTATGCACTTGTACTGCTAAAGTTGTGCTACACTGGGTTTCACATGTTCTGGTAGACAAGCCCTTTAAATGTCCATGTTCTGAATTTCATTGCTTTGTGTGGGAATTACAAATAAATCATTATATGTATACATATGTATATATAGAATGTGAGAGAAAATTTTTTTGAGAAATGAGGATTTGTAAGTAGCATTTATGGACTTGGAGGAAGCACATTATAGGGTTGATAGAAATGGTTTGTGGATGTTATGAATATACGGTGTGGGAAGAAAGTTATTGGAAGCAATGAGGCATTTTTACCAAGAGCATAAGGTGTGTATTGTGAAAAGGTAAATATGGGTGAGTGGTTCTAGATGGCAGAGATGTATGATGTCTGTGGCTGTTTGTTCTGTTCTGGATGAGATGGTTGTGGAGATAAATGCAAGGGTATTGGAGTAGGGCAGTTATGCACTCTGTTTGGGGGTGGGAGTGCATAGGGGGCGAGTTGACTATCATTTGCTGATGACACGGCTCTGATGGCAGATTGAAGATGGAAACGCAGAAGTTGGTGTTTGAGTTTGGGAGTCTGTGAAAGGAGAAAGTTCAAAGTAAATGTGAATAGAAACAATGTTATTTGGTTTAACAGTGTAAAGAGACAGGTTAGTTTGGATGCGAGTTAGAAAATTTAGAGCAAGTGAAGTGTTTTAGTTCATAGCAGACATGGGAGTGTGTGAAACCATGGTAATTGATAAGTCATAGTGTTGGTAAGGGAGTGAAGGTCCTGGGAGCAATGAGGAATGTTTAGCAAAGTAGCATCAGTATCAGATGAAGAACGGCATCATTTATTCACATCCACAAGATAACTTGTGTATAATGCCCGAAAAACCAGAGCCTTCTAACCACAGCCAAGCCCCACAGATGTTTGTGGTTTCTCCAACCTCCTTGTATTCCCTGGTTAGTCCATTGACATTTTTGCTGGCTATTTATGATGTCACTTCAATTTTGTTTATCCTCTACATGCTCTTCATTCTCTCAAAAGTTGTTGCTTGAAAGCTTTCTTACTCCAACTTTCCATCTCCTCTTCTGTCTCCTCCTACTCCTTGCTCCCATCACTTCTGACATATATCCTCTAAGTATGTTTGCCTTCTTTCATCCTCTCTGTGTTCATACTATTTCAGTATTCCCTCTTCAGGTTCCTAGGTCAGACTTGGCTAACTAAACCACTCCCCTCTCTTACTGTGTCATTCCTTATCTGATCAACCCTCTTCACATCACATGATGTCTGCAGGCTTTTCATTTAAAACGCATCCAATCATGTTTGTTCTTTTGCATCTAGGGCCCAAGACTTGCATCCATACAGCACCACTGGTACTTGGACAACTTCTAATGTACTCATCTTTGCTGATACAGACACTGACTTCTCTGTCCACACATTATTCATTGCACCTAGAAACTTTGCCGTGCCACCCACTCTGTGTCTTGTTTCATTCCAAATGGCTCCATCCACTACAGTGTCTACTCCCAGGTATCTAAAACACTCCACCTCTTCCACGTTCTCCTTACTTAGACTTGCTCATAAACCATTCTCTCACATCCCTTACTGTTCACATAACTCTGAATTTTGTACTTTCACACACAGTCCCTAGCTCTTTCACTAGCTTCTTGAGTTTCTGCCACAAGAACCATGTCATATCTAAACTGCAACTGATTCTCCTCTAGGGCATCCCCCACCCCATTATAGACTTTCCCTTTGCTTTAAGATCCTTGCTTTCACCTCTTTCACAACCTCATCCAGAAACAAGTTTGATAACCATGACGTCAGATATTCTTGACGCAGACTTATCTTTACCGAGAACCACTTGCACTCTTTCCTTCTGACTCTCTCACTTGGCCTTAATAACTTTCCATTTACACCATATATTTAAAGCAATTTTTACAGCAATGTGCTGTATATGTGCCCCACGCTCCCTTGCCACCATTCCCTTACAGAAATTTAACAAATAACACATATCCTTGGCAGAGACCCACCTTCACTGAAAACCACCCACCTTCCTCTCTTCCGACTCTATGGCCTCGATGTTTTGTCCTCCCTTCATATGACAGCTTTCCATTTATGCATCGGAGCACTTTCCACGAGGCCTTTGTCAACCCTGTTATGCATTCTTTATAGAGCCAATAATGTCGCATACAATTGACTGTTTTCCAAGTATTTTTGAGCTGATTCTAATCACATTTGTTGCAGGCTTCCAATTTCATCCTGTTATTATGAAATTTGGGAAGACTACCAAAGCTGCTTACAGTGTATGCATAAATGTGTGATCAAAGTGATATTTGTATTAAGCTTGGATACAGTAGTGTTCAGTATGAACTAAGGAATGAATGTAATCAATGCTTATAGAATGAGAACTTGGGTGCTAGGTACTTGAGTGAAGTTGATTTGAGGTGTTAGTTCAAAATTTGTTGAAAGTTATTTGTTCAGGTAATCATTGTAAAAATTTATCACAGAATGAAGAGTGTGTTCATTGCATTTGGTAGATACTGAATGAAGTTAAAGAGTACACATGGGGATTTGGCATATGACATGACAGGATGGGTTTTGTGTTATGTATCTGAAGTTGATCCAGTTCAGTGGAAACTTTCATACCCCCTATTCAGTGTCCACTTGGGTTGATTCTAAAGTGTGGTTGGATGAAACCTTTCTCAAGACAGGAAAAGAAAATTCTGCAATGCATAATGTTACGGTTGTACTGAATAATTATTTGTAAACCTAAAAATGTCTTTGTTTTGCTTTCCAGTGTCATGTAAGTAGGCGTGTTTTTCTAATAGTGTATATCAAATTTTAGTATGTGTTTGTCTTATTCTTTACTAAGTGTATTATGACATTATTTAGCTTTATTATTCTTCATTTCATGCATTTTATTGTAAATAGTAATTTTCTCAAATTTTTGTGATGTTTTAGTTTTGTTTTGATTTACGTGACTGTTTGTTACTTAGTCAGCCTTCTGTAAATTTAAAGAGAAAGCACTTCAATCACCGCATTATTGAAACTTCAAGCAGACATTTTCAGAAATTTTTAATGTTAACTCCTTGCGCTACCTTGCTAAAGTGGGAAACTGTAAAGTATGAGAAAACCTGTGAATGGAGATTTAGCATCTTTCATGAGATTCATACTTTTGGTAACTCAAGGTTTTATTGACTCATTCTTGCATTGTATGTATACATTTCCTTTACCTTCATGCCATAATCCACCCCACAGTAAGGTAGCTTATGAATGTCTCAAAATATTGGGTCTAGAATTGTTTGTGTGCTCACTCATGTTCATGTGTTACATGCTAACATGATTTTCATACCTCTCCTCATTGCAGATGAGGGTATTTACTTACAACCTGAATTGTATTGAAATGCTAAATCATGTTAGATTTTACTGAGATTGGATAAATAATTTTTCTCGGTTAAACTAAAGATGTGTAATGCTCCTTTCTGTTCTGTAGAAGTGACTCATTCTGCTTACTACAGCCATAATTTTAAGCGCCCAAATCATCAGCATTGTTTACTGTTAATTTCCAACCCAAATTTAAAAAGAAATGTCTTAATTCATTATCTGTTGTGTTCGAGTTTGTGGTGAATCGTGGATCTGTTAGCATGTCTGTGTTCATGATTCAGATTGTATTTTTTTATTGCCAGCTTTGCTGCAGTGTACAGGAAACTCGAGATGTGATATTTGGTTTCGTCAGTCCTCAGTTTTGGGATGGAGATAAAACAAAACTATTTGGAACAGTTATATTTACTTGTTCATAAATACTTTATTTCCCTGAATACAAGCAGCCATTTCTTCCAGGCTGCAATGTGAATTTAGCCATGTTTCATTCAGAGAACTTGTACCTGTATTGTAATGTGCTCCCCAAGGTTGAGCCACCAATTTGAAACTGCACATCAAAATTCTACTTGCATTAAAGATTTTTCTTGGTTCTTTTTCGTGCTTCAATATAGCAAATATCAGTCACTAACGACTACTACTACTCTCTTTCTCTCTCCTTCCTATAGTAAAGTTGGCAATAGATTTAATAAGAAATGTTCTAAAGTCACCAAAAAGTATCCATGATAAAATCTCATATGCTCTGAGAAAACAGCAAGTAACTTTGTTGTTTGAATTAACCTTGTCTTGCTGCTGTTTCATTCATCTGCCACCATGAAAATACTCTACATCTTTTTTAACTAGTGTCTTCCTCAATTTTATTTACTCTAGTTGCTCTATTCCTACATATTGCAAAGAACAGTAAATGTGGTAGATGTCTTATCTGGTATCATCCTGTACTTAGGGTTCAACGAATATGATAATGGTCTCTGTGGTGGTGGCTAAGCCTAGTGAAGTGGTATTGGTGGGTGTTAACTGGTGGTGTGGAGGTAATGGTGAGATGTTGGTGGCAGAGATGACTGTATGAAGTGGTGGTGGTAGAGGCGCTTTGCTTTTAATAGGGGGCTCTAGTTTCGGTGCATTATACACAATAGCTTGGGTGTGGATGTGAACAAATGAGGGCTGTTTCCTTGTTCCTAATGTTCCCTCACTAATAAGGGAAATTGTGAACACGCACAAAAACAAATCTCAAATCTTTAAGGTATAATGCTTACCTCGGTGATACTGTGTTCATACTTATATGCATTCCTCTTCAACTTGGGTTTTCAAGGATGGGAGTGAATTACTCGTCCTTACATACACCTTTACCTCACTTTGACTTTCCCTCTTAAGCCTTTGTAAGGCATTACAATTATATTGATAGCCATTCCATAATTTCTTTGTCGAATTATTCTTTGAAATTTCACAAATTGTTCGTTTGCCCGTTTTGTATATCTTTTTGTAGTTTGGGTGATTTTCCTTTATCACAGTCTTTGTAGTTTATACTTGCAGTTCCTGCAGTTGCTGGAAATTTTTGTCAAATGATGTTCCAATGAGTGTATGGGATTTTCTGTGGGTAGGTTGTTTAGAACAATATTGGTTCTGGTTTTCTTTTCATTTTGTTTTGCTTAGTGTTTGTATATTATTTTTACTTTGATATTCTTGTCAGTAATGATTCTGGTCTTCATTCCATTTTGACCTGTCTGATGCTGGTTTTATGATTTTGATTTTCATATACTTGTTGTATTTAGGTATGTTCTGATCAAGCATTTGCTCTGTTTATCTTTTTTCCTTGTCTGTGTTCTTGACCCTAACTTTCCTATGCCTCATTGTCTGGCTGTCATTATGTAGCTTCAGATTCTGTACCAATCTCCTTTTCAATTATCTTTTTACTTTTTTTTCTTTTGTATTTAATAATTTTCATTTCTATTTATAAAACTTCATGTTTCTTTCTATTAATGGATGCTTAAACCTACCTTTCTCATCCCTCATACATTCCTGAAATTTTGTAGTGGCAAATTTCTGTTTTCATCACTTAATGGATGTGAAAGTCTGCCATATTGTGGGATTTGCAGTATCTTCATTCAGTCAAATATAGTATCTCTGAAATATTGTATGCATGCTGGCACATGCAAATTCATTTCAAAGTGTCTATTTACTTTCTTCTCTCACATGTTGTTTCTTGTTTTCATTTATTTTGCTGCTAGTATTTAGTGCTCAGCTTAGGGATTGTTGATATTTTTCATGATCTTTTGTTTTTCCTAGTTTCATTTTTCTTTTCAATTTATTTGTATTTCTTCTATTTCATTATTTTCTTGCTCTCTCCTTCCAAGTCTGTTCTCTTTAGTCTGACTGCTGTTGTTTTCTGGATGTATATATCACAGGGACTAGCAACATCAGTTGCTCTCGTTGTACACTGCAACTCTGTGGCTGTTGTGCATCTCTTGTCCACTGCCAATATAGCATT